>RJWM01014760.1:0-49631 GCA_004363535.1 Dasyprocta punctata | reverse complement strand
TCTGTGCAATAGCTTTGCAATCATCTCGCCTACCGTCTCTTCATGCAAACCTGCTGTTCGGCATCACATGTATTGCTGCTCAGTAGCTGATAGTGTAAACCAGTTGGCAATTTGACAATGACTCTAAATTTTTACTAAGCAAATTTCAAACTTTCTATTAGACAATTAATCCAATATAGCAGAACATGCTTCATTTGACCTTACCACCTCTGTAAATGCCATTTTCTATGCTTATGTTACCCAATTTTCTATGCAAACCACAAGTAGCTCATTAAGCTTATATACTTGCTTCAAATCATAAATCAGTGTCAGATGCAGTGATGCATACCTGTAATCCTAGCATTGTAGGAGACTGAGGCAGAATTGCAAGGTAGAGTCCAGGCTGGGAATTTAGTAACTTAGGAAGACCCTGTCTCTAAATAAATAAATAAATAAGGGCTGGGGATATAGCTCAGTGTGATATCCATGTCCTCTAAAAAAACTTGCAGTATTTTTTCCTTCCATAGAAATACAAAGTTTTGTTTTGTTTTATTTTGTTTTGTTTACCTTACTCAATGAATGGAACTTCAATATGATATAGCAACAAGGTTGTGGTGACTGACTTAGAAAAAAGAAAGGTACTGTGCCTTCTACTCTTCTAGAACAAAGAGGTACTGAGCCTGGGACTTGGAGGTTTTCCTGACACTGAGCCAACATATAAGCCCTGGACTACCCTCTCCATGCTACATGTATGATTAAGAGATATAAATTCTTTCTCACATAAGCTCCTGGTAATTCTGCATTTCTACCATAGGCAGTTGAACTTAATCTTAGGATTCACTCTTCAACTTCAAATTGCTGGATTTTATTTCCTTAGCACTTCTATTAATATTTCTAGGTTTGCTTGGTACAAGCAAATTACTATTTCTAGGTTTGCTTTGTACCCTTTTCTTTTAGTTTTTGTGCCCAAAACACTGTCAGAGATTTAAGTGCATTTTAATAATATTTCATTTACGTACCACTACTTTTACTTAAATATATTTCTTCACTTAAAGATTTATTGAGAATTGAGACAACATGACTGAATAGAGAAGGAGCCTCATTCAGAAATACTCAAAAAAATTCAACTAAAACACAGGTAACTGGAAGAAAGTGAGGACATATGCCCTGAAACTAAAATCAATCTGATATAAAAGACTAACAGATCAAGCCAAGCACAGAAAAAGGACTTAATAAAATGGCCAACCTGCTCAGCCGGCTGCTGGTGGGTCACCAGATCGAAATGACTGCCTGCCATACTTGGAATCTTAAAAAAGTAAGAAGAAAAAAATCAAGCCATACAGGATAGATTTGGGTTATAAGATCTCCTGTCTCTTCTGTCTTTCTCCAAACAGAAGACATTATAGTCCAGCAGTAAATTCTGCAGACAGGAACTACTCCCTCTGTAACAATCAGCCGGTTTTCCTTTGTCTTTTTTATTTTTCTCTTTCCTTTTGTTCCTATTTTTTTTACTTTTATTTTCCTTTGCTTTTTTTTTTTCCTTCCCATTCCTTCTGTGCACCAGAGTGCTAACTGGAACTGTCAGCGACAAGATTAAAGACTACAGGGGTGCACAGTGAATGGAACAGCTAGTCCCTCCCCTGTGACCTGTAGTTAGAGAGGTGTGGGGAATTAAGCAGTCCTGCACCTAGTGACTAGGCGGCCTTGGTTGCCCCTGCTAGTGGTGTGAGAAGGGCATGTACAGCACCCCACCATCTCACAGACTACAGCAGAGCATCTTGTCTCACCCTAAAACGAATGACCTAAGAGGACAGAGACTTGTCAGTGGAATAGGAACACAGAAAACTGACCAATTACTAGGAGGAGTCAAAGGTGCCTGTGACTGGAATCAGTCCCCTAACTCTGTCTGAAAACAGCACAGAAACTGGGAGAGAGATGCCTGGAGAAAAATGGGTAAGGAGTGGGAGGCTGTTAAGTGGTATACAGGGTGTACTAACTGAAGACTCTGGCCCCACACCCTGGCTTCTGAAGGCCAACATTAGCCTCAAATTCATCATAAACTGTACTATAGGCTTGGCAGTGTTATTTAGTAGTTTTGGACTCTTGACGGACACCAGAGGAATTCTGACATTTTATTTTATTTTATTTTATTTTATTTTATTTTATTTTATTTTATTTTATTTCATTTTATTTTCTGGTTTGTGATTTGTTTCCTATGTCTTTTCCTTTTCTTTCTTTCTTTCTTTCTTTCTTTCTTTCTTTCTTTCTTTCTTTCTTTCTTTTTTTCTTTTTGTTTTTGGTCTTTCAGCTATATTCTTGTTTGAATCTATTCATCTTCTTTTGCCATTTCTTCAATTTACCTCTCTAGACTTACATTTTTCATAGGAGTGAATGATGTCCCTAATTTTTATGGGCAACTTCAATAATCTCTTGCTTTTTCCTTCATTCTTTCTCTTCTGCCCTTTTCTCTAGTTTCCCAAAACGTACATGATCAACTTTCATCCTCCAGTCTGGCTTCCACTTTATCTTTTTTCCATTATCTCTGTTCTATCTGCTATCCTTCTATTTTTTTTTTTTTTTTTTTTTTTCAGCACCAGGGATCGAATTCACAACCTCACGCCTGCCAGACAGGTGCTTAAGCCACTGAGCCAAACTTCCGGCCCTAGTTTTTTTTTATTTTTTTGAGGCAGGGTCGCACTATGTAGCTCAGGTTGACCTTGCGCTTGTGTTGTAGTCCAAGCTGGCCTTGAACTCACAGTGCTTCTCCTACCTCAGCCTCCTGAGTGCTGGGATTAAAGGTGTGAGCCACCACGCCAGGCTTCTGCTATCCTTCTTAAATTTCTCCACTACAAGGTAAAACTATACTGCCAAGGGGAAACACTTTCCCTGCAAGCTTCCAATTTATGATCAGTTCTGTTATATAACTGTAGATTTTGCTTCTGTGGTTAAAGTTACAAAATTAATAGTTACCAGTTTGTCAGTTTCTAAACTGTGCTTGACACAATTGACAGTGCTAATACTACTGCTATAGTTAGGATGTCATATCTGTTTTAATCACTTCTGTAACAATACTGGGAAGTTCTGAGGCAATAAAATCACCACACCCCAGCACTAAAACAGGGGATATAGCTCAGTGGCACAAGCACCTACCTCTCAAGTGCAAGGTCCTAAGTTTGATTCCAAGTAACAAAAAAAAAAAAAAATTGACAAGGTAGGATTTTGGGACAGACACAAACCAGGAGTGTCCTATATATAGAAGACATCCTGAGGAACAAACCTTGTCTAGAGATGCCTTGATACTAGTGATATAATTACCTACTATAAAAACTCATAAGGATCAACACAGAAAACAAAATAAAAACTTTTGGAATAGAAAATGACAAGAAGTAGAAGCAATCCAGCCAACCCAGAACAAGATCAGGAGACAATTAGATAGAGAAGAATGGAAGGCATACACCTGACATTTCTGAAGTGATAGGAACTGTAACAAAAAAAACAAATCCGTGAGGCTACAGAGGAAATCAGATCAGAAATAAACTCTCAGATAAAAAAAAAATGGGATGTCAACATTTGTAAAAGAATTGCTCAGCAAATCTAGAGTAGAGACACATAAAAAAATAGATAATGATAAGAAGAGGATGGAAACCACGAATGATCAATACAGGAAAGAAACAATGCATAAAATGTATTCAAACAGATATCCAAAAAAATTAAAATTGAAAGCTGGCAAGACTGCTTGAAAGGAACTGAAGACAGACTTTCAGATCTTGAAGTTAGCAATCATGAAAGGAAAGATTTCTTCAAAATAACAAAAGATCAGGAAATACCAATTGAACAGGTGCAAGACAATGCAAAAATAATATAAGAATATCTTATAGTATTTTTATATTATTTTTATGTTGGTTACTTTATTCTTGTGGCTGAGACAGAATACCTGACTCAAAATTAGGGAAGGAAAGGTTTGCTTCTCACAGTTCTTGGAGGTTTCAATCCATAATCAGCTGGCTGCAAGGCAGGGCAATGTGGTGGGGCAGCCATTCATGGCAGCTGCCAAACAGCAAGGTCTGAACCTGCAAGAGAAGGAAGACATAACTTCTTCCTCCATTACACTGTATGTCGGCTCGACCCCTAGGCAGATGCAGCACGCATATGGCCAATCCCAGGGCTAAACAACAAACCAATCATGAACACGAGACTCAGCTGTATACATGCAATGATTACATGAGGCTTGGTGGGGCCATAGGAATATAACTATAACATTCCACCCATGGCCCCCCAAAGACTCATGTACATCTTTTATTAAAAAAAAAAAAATTAGTCCATCTCCAAGAGTTTCCAAAGTCCTAACAATTTTACCATTCCTGAAAAGTCCAAGTTCCAAGTCTTCTCCAATATCTATGGCAAACTCTTAATTGCAACCCCCAGTACAAATGAAAATGAGGTTAAACACTTCCAACATGTAAAGGCACAAGATAAACTTCACCATTCCAAAAGTTACAAACAGGGGAATACAAAGCATTGGAACCAAAGCAAGTTCAAAATCCAGCAGGGCAAACATTAAGTCCTAGAGTTCTCTGCTCAGCATCTGAAGAAACCTGGTTGCAAGCTCCAAAAGGCTTGAGTGACAATGCCCCCATGGCACTTGTAAGGGTTTTAATTCCCATAGCTTTATTCTCAGGCCCATTCTGCTCAATTCTTGTAGCTTTCTTTGGATGGTCCACATACCTGGCTTTTCCAAACTTCTGGGTTTTTCATTGTACACTTGGCTTTCCCACTACATCTTTATATGTTGCACTCTAGGGTTGGGGTGGAAGCTGCCTTCACCTTAGTATTTTTCCATTTTTCTTGCACTTAATACCAGTGCCATGTGGATGCCACTAAGGTCCACTGCCAGCTAGAGCAGTAGCCAGTCTTTCCTCTCTCTTGGCTGTAGTGGTAAATTGCCTGGATCACTGAGCTTTCTGAATCTGACTGTGAGCAATAGATTTTCTATGCCACCGCCCTTCTGGAATCTGGTGCAGCTGCCACCATTTTGAAACCACCTGTGGCCTCCATCACCACTCTGGAACGTGGCACTCTGTGGCTTTTTTGTCTGACTGAACTCTCACTTTTGCAGGCTTGAGGTTGCAAAAGGAGGAGGCCTGCTGCTTTCCAGGATGGCCACATGCCATCTTTTTTATTTCATTGTTCCTTCTCAGCAATTGAGGTCTAAGCTCAATCTTTATAGTCCATAGCTTTCTGCCCCAAATCACAATGTTTTATATCAACCTGCTGGACTTTTTGCTCTTGATTTGCAACCTAAATCTGGCTAAAAGTCCCCAACAACAGCCATGCCACTGCCTCAACATTAGATTGCCTTGAAATTTCTTTCACCAGATTAATCAGTCCATCACCCTTAATCTAAGTCTCATGCAAATTCTCTGGGCATGAGAAGAATGCAGACAAACTTTCTGCCAAGCTGTAACACATATTGTGTAGAGTCCAACAGGCACTGCAGTCCTTCTTCCCAGCAGAAACCTCCAAAGCCTGGCTTTTACCAGCAGGGTTTTTATCAGCCTTCTGGTCTTCTGAGCTCTGACCAGAATTTCCCATACAGAACAGCCTAAGCTGCGCAAGTGCCACTCTTTCAGGCAACACCTCTGAAACTTTCCAAGCTCTTCCCATAAGCCATTTACAAAGGCTCTTGAGCCACATTGTCAGATTTAGTCACAGCAAAAACCGCACTCCACTGGTACCAAATTCTGTCTTAGTTACTTTTTTCTTATTGCTGAGTCAGAATACATGATGCCCAAAATTAGGGAAGGAAAGATTTATTTCTCACAGTTCTTTAGGTTTCAATCCACATTCAGCTGGCTGCAAGGCAGGGGCATGGCAAGGCAGCCATTCATGGTGGCCACCAAATAGCAAGGCATGAACCAGAGTGAGAGGAAAGACATGCCTTCCTCCACCCTTACACTTTATGTCAGCTCCACCCTTGGGCAGGTGCAGTACTCATATTGCCAATCCCAGCACTAGACAACAAACCAATCACAAACACTAGACTCAGCTATGTCTATGCCATGATTACCTGAGGCTTGGTGGGCTATAGCAATATAACTATAACAAAGAATAATTGGTGTCAACGAAAAAGCAGGAGTCAACACAAATGACTTAAGAAACTATTTGCAGAAGTAGTAGCAGAAAATTCCCCAAGTATAGGAAAAGAATCTGGCATACAAATGTGAAGCATATACAAATTCAATTAGCCATATCTAAAAGAAATCTATACCCAGGCATATAGTAATCAAAACCCCAGAGATTCAGCACAAGAACAAAATATTAAAAGCTATTAGTGAAGATAAACAGATCACCTACAAAGGAAAGCCCATCAGAATCATGGTAGGCTTCTCAGAACAAATCCTCAAGACAAGAAGAGCTTGGAGTGAAGTACTTCAAGTCATGAAAGAAAACAGCTTCCATCCAGATTGAAGTAGTATGCAAAACTGTCTTTCAAAGTTGATGGAGAAATAAGATATGTTCATGGCAAAGAACAACTGAAGAAACCCATGACCACCAATCCAGCACTACAAAGGGTACTGAAAGATATTCTAGACAGGGATAAAAATGATTACAATTCCAAGAACAAGAACAGAAAGAAACCATCATGCAGGGCAAGCAGCAAAACAGAGGGAAAAGTAGAGAACCAACAGCAGGAAAATACTATGACAAAGATAAGCCAGTGCATATCAGTTATAACCACCAATATAAATGATTTCAATTCATCAATCAAAAGAAACAGATTGGAAGACTGGATCAAGAAACAAGATCCAGCCGGGCGTGGTGGCGCACGCCTTTAATCCCAGCACTCGGGAGGCTGAGGTAGGCAGAGCGTTGTGAGTTCGAGGCCGGCTTGGGCTACAACGCGAGCGCAAGGCCGGCCTGAGCTACATAGTGCGACCCTGCCTCAAAAAACCAGGGCCGGGAGTTTGGCTCAGTGCCTTAAGCGCCTGCCCTGGCAGGCGCGAGGCTGTGGGTTCAATCCCCGGTGCCGCAAAAAAAAGAAAAAGAAAAAAGAAACAAGATCCACCAATATACTGTATACGAGAAACACATTTAACTCAAAAAGAAATTGATAGACTGAAAGAAAACAATACTGATGCAAAACAATATGTCAAGAAACAGGAACCCCCCAAAAAGGGGTGGTAACTATTCTGTTTGCACACAGTGTGAACTTCAAGCCAGGAATGATCTAAAGGAAGGTCACTACAAACTTGTTAGGGAAAAATTTCAAGAGGAAGAGATAACAATAATAAATATGTATGTATCAAATAAGGAAGCACCCAACTATATAAGACAAATATTAATAGACATATAAAATCAAATGAACAATAACACAATTGTAATGGGAGAACTTAATGCCCCACTCTCACAAATAGATCAGTCACACCCAAAAATCAAGAAATATCAGACCTGAACTAAACCTATGAGCAGATGGATTTAGTAGATGTTTACATAGTGTTCTACTCAACAACATCAAAATACACATTCTTTTGAGCTGAACATGGGACATTCTCTAAAATAGTACTTATTCTAGCCCATAGAATACTTAAGTAAATGCAAAAGAACTGAAATTATCCCATGCATATTATCTGACCACAGTGTAATGAAATTGGAAATTAATGGCAAAACCCCCCACAAAAACTCCACATGCACATGGAATTTAAATAACACTCTCCTGAACAACAAATGGGTCACAGATGAAATTAAGGAAGAAAGTAAACAGTATCTATGATTAAAGAAAAATGCAGATAGAGCTTAAATAACACTCTCCTGAACAACAAATGGGTCACAGATGAAATTAAAGAAGAAAATAAACAGTATCTACAATTAAACAAAAATGCAGAAAGAACATACTAGGACCTGTGTGACATAATGGAAGCAGTTCTAAGAGGAAAATTTTTAGTGGTGAATTCTCATATCAGGAAAACTCAGCTATAAAGAAGGATAAACTTTAGATTTTTATAGTAAATGGATGGAACTTGACAGTATACTCATAAGTGAAATAAATCAGACTCACATGAGTAAACACCATATTGTCACCTTGGTGTGAGAAACTGAAAGATTAAATGAGTTCTAAAATACACAATAGGTATTGTGGAATGGAAAGAAATTGTTCAAAAGGAAAAAGGAACTAGAATGTGTGAAAGGGGAAAGGACAATAGGGAAAAGGGAGAAAACGGAAATCAGTTATAGTATTATTATGCTATCATTAAAAAGAAGGTTTGTACAAATATTAATTGGAGGAGAAAATTTTATGCCCATATGTTGCACCCTGATCAACTACTTTAAAGATAACAGCATGCAATGTATTAACTATTTTTAGTCTCCTATTATTTTGCTATGAGGTTTTGCTTTACCTTTTTTCCATAAAATAAAATGTAAAGAAATCATTAAATACAATCATGATTAGATTTAAGTAGTGGAATGTCAGTGATACAAATTCACAAAATTATATTTAGGTATGAATTTGATCTATACCTCACTGAGTAATAGGGAATTATTGTACAGCTGGTTCAGTGAAAGAGATTATTGAGCAGCTAGGCACTACAAATAATAAGAATGTTTGGGGCAGTTAAATAAAAGAGTTTTGAGTAGATATGGAAGTCCTCAGATGTTTAAAAAAAAAGAGGAGGTTACATGAAACAAGAAAATCCACATTTATGCCAAGGGTGATATTGAAATATTTACTCCTTAAAGGACATTTTTCATTCATAAAAACTGATCATTTTAAATTACTAATACCCTACACAGAAAAGTGCACATTTTACAAATTACTTTTTACTACAGTATCTCATTTGATTCTCCTCACAAACTAAGCAAGTTCATTTACAATCTGCAAGTAAACACCAAGGTTAATGATTTAACCTCCATTCTACATAAGCAAATCACAAAGATGCTAACTAACACAGTTCACATACGCTAATTATTAACTCCATAAGCATTGCTATTTAGACTATAATGTCATATCCAACTTATAAATGAAGTTTGCTATTAAATGCAATTTAGCATCTCTTTGAAACATACAGTTTCTTAGAGTCTTGGCTTAAGTCAAATATTTCACAGTTATTTGGATGTTTGAGGATAGATTTTTGGGAGAAGTAGCTATCAGGGAGCTGTGCAAGTGAATTATCAGTGCAAGTAATTTAATGAAATGAGAACACTCATTTTTAGCAGAAGAAAAATATAATAAAGAGAAGTTTGTTTTCATAGTGTAGAGAGAATGAGATAAAAACAGCTAAAATGTGACAAGAACTGTAGGAGGGGATTTTTGACAATGAAACTTATTTGATCTCAATGTGTAGGCAAGGAAGAATGTCATGTGAAATGTAAAATTTTAGAGAATGAAAATCTTACTTATTTATCAAACAGGTTCCACTCTGTCAGCAATAGAACAGTATTTCTCCAGGTTCCTTTCTCAAAAGTAAAGCATCTCGCGTCTTAAAATTATTTTTTAGTACTGTGCAATAGTATTTTTAACCAAACACCACTATTTCAGGATTTTCTAAAATTTTATTTTTAACCAAACTGACTTTTCAAGAGCAACTTCCATAATGATAAATCCTTTACATCTAATTGACTTTGACCACAAGAAAGGAGGCACTCATCATATCAAAGTCATTGTTCATATTTTAATAGTTTAATTGTAATAAATATGTCCAGACCCACTGCTTTCTACTCTTGGAGAAATAATTACTACCTAATGCAAGGCTCGATTTAAAGAATATAATTGGAATTTTCACAGAAGGAAATATGGTACATTTTCTTCAGCCTATTTTAGCATGTAATATTATTAGTAAAATTTAATCAAACTATCCAAACAGTAGATATTTGTGAATCAATATTTTTGGTAAGAAATAGAAGAGAGAGTGTTAGATTCTGGCATTCTCTTGGTTTAAAATCATTCCTATCATTTTTAGTTATCTGAACTTCCATAGTTTGTTTGAACACTCTTGGTTCAGTCTCTATCAGTGATGAAATTATTTTAAGGATATAATAATCACAATGTCATTGAATGAAGGCATGCAAAAATCTGAAAAACACTTCCGCATATGCTAACTTCTCAATACGAGGGAGCACGTCTCTGCAGTTGAGGGAAGAATGGAATGAAATGTAGTTCTCCACTTTTATTTTATGTAAGGTCTTTGTTTTTCAGAATATTTTCCCCATAACTTTTACTCATATTGAACTTATGGTCTTATGCCTTCTTCAAAACAGAAAGGTGGATCTGGGTGTGTTGGCACACGTCTGTAATCTCTGCACTCAGGAGGTTGAGGCAGGAGGATCGTTTCAAGTTCAAGACCAACCTGGGCTACAAAGTGAGCTCACAGCCAACCTGAATGGCATAGTGAGACCCTGTCTCAAAAAGAGAAGAGAAGAGAAGAGAAGAGAAGAGAAGAGAAGAGAAGAGAAGAGAAGAGAAGAGAAGAGAAGAGAAGAGAAGAGAAGAGGAAAGGGAAGGAAAGGAAAGAAAGGAAAGGAAAGGAAAGGAAAGGAAAGGAAAGGAAAGAAAGGAAAGGAAAGGAAAGGAAAGGAAAGGAAAGGAAAGGAAAGGAAAGGAAAGGAAAGGAAAGGAAAGGAAAGGAAAGGAAAGGGAAACAAAACAAACAGGTGGGAAATCATAAATATCAAGAGAGGAAAATGATCATTAAAGATTACATCCAATATTATCGTCTAAGACTGGTCCAGTTCTCAATGTTAGCTTTTCTTTGCCTTCTAACTCTCTCCACTTGACATACTCAGGGAAACAAAGACGATCCCTCCACAACTGGAGTAAATTCTCTTCTGGAAATTTCAAAGCAAATGAGAGCATCACAATGGCACTGGGAAAAATAACCAAAACTTTTAGACACTATTCATTTTCCACTGCCATTTGAAAAAATTCTGCAGCAAAATGTATAAAAAAGAAGATACTAAACTGTAAGTACCTAAACCCCAGATTCACTGTACCTTCCTCGGGTGCCTTTATAAAGAACTTATCCTCATTTGTTTTTTTAGGGACCCTTGTGACTCACTCCACCTTACTGTTACTTAATAATATGCTGGTTTTGTTCCTTTCTGGGAGAAGAATTACTCCATCAGAAATATTTATCCCTGGGGTAGGATTGGAGTAGGGAAACTACAGGATTGCCAAAGTATTTCTAACGCTAATTCTCAACACAAACACCTGCGCACAGGCACACACACAGAGAAAAGATTTAAAGAGTACAAACAATATCATATATACCATAAAAGATTGCACTTAGAGAAAAATAAAAATACATTGAAAATATTCAACTGGTTGGCTTATAAAATGTTCCAGGATTCTGAGAAACTCATTTTCCTTGTGTCATGTTTTAGAGTCTCTGGAACCCTTTGTAGGTCAAATCTACAAATTATCTGTTCTGCATTTCATGAGTATACAGTACAAAAAAAAAAAAGATTATAGCAGTGTTACTTCTTAGTACAATGTACTTACAATGTAAGTAACACTGTAAGAAGTACAATGAAAGTTAGTTTCAAAAGATATTTTAAGATGCAGTTGCTTTGATATGATGGAAATCTATTACTCTTAAGTACTAGGCCCCATAAGAAAGGTCCAGGTCAGTAGAGAAATACTGCTGTCCTTTAAACATAACTGCAGATACTGTTATCTCTCCCAATACTTTCTTCTGGATAATGGAAAGAACAAAGAAAAGGAATGGAAAGTGATTAATTCCTTCTGAAGCATACGATATGTTAATAACATATATTACTTCTGTTCATATTTCTTTGTCCACAAGTGAGCTGTGTGGCTGACTCCAGTTGAACAGAAGTTAAGGGATGTAAAATGCATCTAAATGGCCATGTGGTATGCCAATTTCCAATACTGAGGACTTCTTTCAAAAAGTGGAAAGCACCAAGTGATGAGATGATATTTAGCTTTCTGAAACACCCATCCTACTTAGAAACACCATTTGCCTTAGAGTTTAGAGAAAGTATGGATGTGAAACTTACACTTGATGCTAAGTAAACTGAAAAAATGTTGATTTAATTTTTCTCAGGGTTTATGTGATTAAACTAGGTACACTCAGATAACCTGGGTATATAACATTAATTACATTTGAAAAATCACTCTGCCAGGAGCTGTAATATATTCATGGGCATAGTAACAAGTGACAGAGATCATGAAGCCATGTTGGAATTCTGTGAACTACAATTGAAGAGATCAAGTAAGTAGTTAAACCATAATATACTTCCTATCAAGTCAATAAATATTCATAGTGATAATAACCTGGCTGAAATACACTATCTGCTACTAAGAAACATCTACTACAATGTATTTTCATACTTCTCTTCAACTTTAAAACACCTCAATTTTTGTTAAATTTAATTTACTTTTCTTTCCTATTTATGTATTTGACTTTATTAAGTAATAGCACAATTCCCAGACCATAGGTATAAAACACATTGAGTTGCTCTCTCTTTTTTTAAAATTTATACCCTCATATTTAATCTTATTATTTCAAACTGTACCCATTTATCCCTGGAAGTAAATATGGTATACATACATACCTAAATTATATTGGATGCATAAGATATATTATGCATACTAACTAACCAGATTTCATATCATGGCTGAAGAACGTGAACATTCCCATATTGATCAGGTTGGACACAGATTTATGAATCTCACACATACTGGAGGTGACAAAATTATGAGCAAGAAAGAAGTGTAATACACACATTTAGTATCATGTAGTGTAGGAGTCCGCATAAGCAGTCTTTAACGTTAAATGTCAAACTGGAAGAGCAGATGAATGTTCTGAGAATTATTCACAAAGTTCTTAACAATGCTGCAGTTGGTCCTGTGAATACTCTGCCTCCATGAAGAGCAGTGAGGAAGGAAGAGCCACGCCAAAGGGCCTGTGTGAGCGAGCAAAGTTCAAGGGCAGCGAAGTAGCGATTGAGCAACCAGACTAGGAATTGATTCCAGAAAATGGAAATAGGTATGATGAAGGAGAGCCAGTACAAAGTAATTGGACAGCTCGAAATGGCATAAAATACGTAGAAAGGTGTTCCATTTTCTGGAACTAATTGTAAATGAACAATTTATTACTGTAATGCCCCTTGTGAGCTTAGCCCATTGCACTATGCGTAGGAAGAGGGAATTGTAATCTTACAGTAACACAAATGGGACAACTGAAACATCTTGGAACAGTTGCCAGCATATTCTTTCTTTTCCAGACCAGATATAATTTGAATAACTTTATATAGGAGATTGATGTTCATATCATTTTGTTTCCCCATGCATCCTTTTCAGAAAATTAGAGGATAACACTGTCTTCAGAAAGGACAATGGGAATTCGTTCATTAGCTTTGTATCTGTGCATCTCTCAAGAATATTTTCCAGACCAATTGAACATTAATACTCATACTTTCTTTTTTCTATTATGGTTATATTATATTATGCTTTAATGTTATGCTTTGATTGTACCTAGTATGTCTGGAAATGGCCTCATCACTTGGAGAGCTAGCTTTTCTTATGTGGTCTTTTGAAGTCAATTTTACAATTGAAGAATCCAGGAGTCTTTATTATCTCTAAGCATATCTTTAGGATTAGCAATAACTTTTCTGCTGAGTCAATTATTGAGGCAACACAGGTAATATCTCCAGTGTCTTCGTTACTTGTTTCACTGATGAGACAAAATACACAACACTAAAAGTTAAAGGGGAAAAGTTTCATTTAGCAGTTTGTAGAGGTTTCAGTCCTTAGATGGCTGGCTCCAAGGCAGGTTGTCACATGGTAAAGGGGCAGCAGTTCATGATGAACAAAACAGCAAAAGCAGCAAGTGCAAAAAGGAGGGAAAAAGCCTCTTTCTGCCCCTTTCATCTTATCAAGGCTGCTGGGATTAGGATGGTGCCAATCCAATTAGTGAATTGATCCAGCAATCACCCAGCATTAATTCCAGCACCCTTAATCTCAGCGTTGCACTAGGAATCATTCACAAACTCTAGATTAAGCTATCTCTGAAAACGCCAGCCTCCCACGACTGCATGAGGTTTTGGGGGGACATCTAGACACAAATCGTAACATCCAGTAATGTTCATATGTTTGTTTTTAAAATTTCCCTTCGTATCTCTACTCCTAATAGTATTAAAAGTTTTGGGCAATTGTCAAATATAAAAACTAAAAGACAGAAAATTTGAATTCAAGCTAAATGTATCAGGGAAACTTACAGGCAGAAGCCTGGCAAGTACGAATTGTCTCAAGTCTCTGATGTTTCATTGTCTTGTTGAAAGATGGGCATATTGAAAGTGATTCAGTGTTCTATCACTCTGCAAATATTCTAGGAAATGAATACCACTAGGTATTACTTGGCTATGTTGGAAATTCCAGAGCTGAGCAGTAGAGGTCACAGGCTATTTTCTGAGATACCTTTCTGGGAGGGTAAGGTACATTCATGTGATCCCTGATTTCAGTCAAAGACAGTTCTTCCTTCCCTACCAACTCACCCCTTTGAAGGGGCACTAGGAGACACATTTATCAGAAACAAGGCTTCTTACAGAGAAAGTTGATTCCAATCCAAAGTATAATAATGCTAAAAAATCCATTCTGAAACTTGCCTATAGACAGAGCACTAGCTAATATATAGAATTACTAATTTTTCTAGCTGTGCAACTGACATTGTTTTTATATATTCAAATTTCTAAATTTTAACAATATAGCCATATTCAGGGTTAAAATATAATATGACTGTTATTATATAAGAATACTTCAGAAAAAATAAGCAGTGTGGCAAAAGTGAATAGTTATTTAGCTAGGTAAAAGTTACGCATGTTTCCTATACAACTCTCTTGACTATATAAAAATGTCTCAGAAAATTTATTTAAATTTAGTACTGATTGTTGTGAAATCATCATACATCTTCATGAAATTCAATCAATCTGGAATGTCTATGGTGACAAAAATATTATCTCAGAAGTCTTTTTATCATCTTAGTAGGTATTTTCCAAATTGATAGCTTCTTGTTAACCATTATTTATAACAACATCAATTTGTCAGACGAGGTATATGAATTATCTGAGATAGTATATTATTTTACTCTTTCCTATGTTTGTTTCAATTGCATGCTTCTCATGTACATTTGTGATAATAGTTGTCAGTGTGCTACAGTAATTTTTAAAGGGATCGTTCAAAGGGATATTATTGTTGTTTGTTGCTCTCTTACATGACTGTGCTGCAATGTGCATAGAAAACACCAATTTTTATTGTTCTGATCATTGGGAAAAGTACAAAAAGAAATCAATATTGTCTTAAATCTAAAGATCCTTATATATTATTTTGAAAAACTCAAAAGAAAATGCATATAAACATGTAAATAATTGCTAGTAGGATTAAACAATGGGCAAATATATCAAATGGAGATACTGTTTAATTATCATTTTAACAATCATAAAGTAAAAACTATAGCATGAAAACTTCATATTTTAATACATGTTCTTGGAATCATTTGTGTATTTCCTACAGAATATAGTGGAAGAAAAAAATGAGAGAATTTTCCAAGGACTTCCTAGTTATTTTGTTGCACCTAACACAAACAGTTATTACTATAAAAACATGCACAAATATTCATAGCTTTCTACAGACTCTTCTTTTGAAGATGAATAATAATTCCTGTTGAAGGCAGCAATCATTTTCCTTTTTTAAAACCTTTATTTCCATTTTAAACCAAATTGAAGTAATTCACACTTAGTAACTAGAATCAAAAAAGAGGAAAAGAAAAAAAAACCTGGAGTGAAAAAAATCAATTAGTGTCTTGAATTCTTTATAAGAAAATTCAATAAAACACATACCAAATCCTGGCAAAATAAAGATTTCAAAAATAAAGATTCCACTTGGCCAAGATTCTCTAATAATGACTCTAAATATATGAAAATATACTCACATCAATTTTTCTCTCTTGCAGATCTTTTTGTTCTCAATACAAAGTGACTTCTTTTTCTTTTTAAGATTTAGTATGTCAACCACAGCCTGCTCAATTACACAAAGATGCCTGGTTACTTGAAAGACTTTGATGCATCTGTGCTATTCCCTGTATGCTGACATATGCCTACTTGCAGCAGAGAGAAGAAACTTCAAGGATGAGCTCCACTCATTTCAGTAATTGGTATTCCAGCCTGCTAGTTGAGATGGATTATTGTTAGTGTGATCGGCAGCTAACATTAATGTCAAATTAACATAAACTATAAAGATGACAGTATACTGGAATTTGCATAATTTTCATCAGTATCTAAAGGCTTCGGAAATTGATTTTCAAGGACTAATAAAGACATATTAGTTTACTTACGAGAGCATTTTTGGGATGTTATTTAAAATGTCACATTCTAATTTTAAGTCAGTGATCTGCAACTGAGGATAATGGGCAATATATGAATTTTAGACACAAATTAAATAACTTATGTGAAAGTACAGTCCTTTGTGGTTATTAATAAGCCTGTGTGTGGACAAAAGAGCATGATTTTTAAATCTTTTTAATACAGTGTTACCCAGAGCTCATCCTTTGTTAATTTCACTCAGTGACTCATTGTATGTACAGTCTTACTGTGGTCTGTTTAGTCACTCAAAGTAGAATGTTAATGACTCTGCTCCAAAATCTTCAAAAAACCTGTCATAATTGTGATTTTGTTTCCACAAAAAAAGAAAGAAAAACTTTTTGAGAAAGTGAAGGGTTTGTACTTTCAAAATCTTGATTCTGTTTTTGTCGTGTTGAAATATAGCAGTGCACAGAGAAGACCAGCTGCAGGTAAGCTTTGACTTTCCTCTTCTTTGGCCTGTGTGATTCTGGAGATGTGCTACTAAACAGGGTATTGTTTAGCTACCATGAAGTTCAAACAAGAGCTTCTGCAGGCATAGAAACTTGTTTTTCCTTCAGTATTCTGCCCATCAGAGTTCTGGGTTCCGTTTTCCATTTCCTATCTGGTTTGCTAATCTAATCATAGGGTTATCAGAAAACCTGGCACTATTTAAAACACCCCTTTAGGTAACTGTAAGACCAAAACTTGTTTTTTTGGTATGGCATCATTTTTCTCTTCCATTTCTTTCAGCAAAGCCTTAGAAGTCCTATCACTGTTGCTCACAATAAGGGAGAGAATGTCATGTTTCATAGACTTGGTGCACTCTTAGCACATTAGTAGAGGTATGAGTTTCAGATGTTGTTAATTGAACATATGCACTATGTATCTAACTATGGAAAACTAGTTTTCTCTGTGCCAATGAAGGAATTGCTACAGTTTTAGACACAGTGACTCCCTGAAGAAAAGCTAAAAACTGATGAAAGAACAAATAGGTCTAGGTATCATACTATTATTGGTAACAATTTGCTGCTACAAATATTTAACTATTATTGATAGTAAGAACTTAATTTTGTACAGAGAACAGTTGACAAATAAACTTATCTACTTTGAGCACCTTTCAGGGCAACTTTTTTGGCCATAGAAAAATATATCTGATTCTAGTTCTATCTCCTTATTGTGTGGACTGTTCAATCCTGCCAGCCATACATGTATGTTTCTTTTCTTGATCCTTCATGGTTAAAATACTTTCAAGAATTAATGGAGACTTCTTGCAAGAAGCATGCTCCATTCTTCATTCTGGGGTCACACACATACACATACTGTGTTTTGAATGAGAAAGGGAGATATTTAATCCACTAAATGCAGGGAGATAGTGCAGAGCCTTAGGTGCCAGAAACATAAGCAAAGGTATTATTTCTGATGCTGAGTGATTTCCACAGGGGCAAAATTATTATTGTTTGTAGAAATTGTGCCACAGAAAATAATGCCAATTTTAACTACCTCAAGTGGGCGGCACTGTAAGCAGAATTCTGTATTAAATATTTCTTGGTTCAGTTATGTGTGGAAGGGAAGGCCAAACAAAGACTCCTGTAGAATACTTATCTTAAAAGGAAGCTATACACAGGGATTGTAAGAATGATAATATTAACAGATGAAAATGGATAAAGCGGAAAGATGATTGGCTGATTTTTTAATTTGTTAATAAGACAAAATGCTTGTGAAACTATAGAATAATAGATAAATTTTCATCTTTTTATACTCTATTGTTTTATTAAGTGTTTTCATTCATTGCTCTTGATCTATTCTAATTTTTTCTACATATATTAGTACATGCTTGCAGGACATAAAGATTGCATTCACTGTAAGCGGTTGGCACATGTACATAGTATGTTTCAATTTCCTTACTTTCTCCCCTTCCCTCACTCTAGAATAATATATGAATTTTTGTCTATAACAGTTATATTCAAGTAATGATAGAAATAAAAAAAATCAGAAGCAATTATAAACAAAAACAAAGTGGGTTTTCGAATGGCTGACTTAAAACATGTGAACAGATAATGTAACAAAATTATTGCTTAACTTCATTAGGAAAACATGATATGATAAATGTTACAGGGCAAATCCACCCTTAAAAAACGGTTCTCATTTGGTTCTAAGAAAAACATAGATCTATGTCTCATAAAAGGGACAGATAAAAAGTAATTCATAAGTCAAAAAGCATGAAAAGATGGGAAAATTTGCATCACAAAGGTGCACACAGAATAAAAGCAGAACCATGACCTTAGTATCAAACCAGATAGCATTCAACCTATGTCTACCTCACAAGACAAAAAAAAAAAAAAAAAAAAAAACTTCCTGCTAAGAAACTGAAATTCGCAGTGAGAATAGAACAGTTTTGCATATCCTTGTACAGAATAACATTAGCAATAATGGTAATGTAGGAATTATTGATGTAAGTATATAAATAGTAAGTATATAAATAAATTCGCTGTAGAGAAAAATGTATTGGTTAATATACAATGCCAATGATTGTTATGTGACAAAAATTTGCTATCCAGAAAAAAACCTCTATCTAGTGAGAGGTACATGCAGCGTGTCCAGTAAACAGTAGAGGCCGAGTATGTGACAGTGGACTGTGTGGAATATGGAGGTGTTTTTGGGAACCCAAGGACTGGGTTACCATGCAAAAGGAGCATGTATTGAAGAATGATCATCAACCTTTCTAAGGGAAGGTCAAAAACATTTCCTGGAAGTCAGTAAGAGATCACAGTTGCACAGGGAAGAAAGGAGACACATGGAACCATCTTGTGCAACGTTAGCTTCTCCATGAATAAGATCACAGGACTCAGCAAAGTCATCGACGGGATGAACAGCAAGCAGAGAAGGTCACACCCTCTGGAAACAAGAAGCGAAGATAACTGCAGCGCCTTCCCCTCAGTACCCACATTCCACGTCGTATTTATAATTGGTGACCACAGCTGCTTTCTCAACTGTGTGGAGTTCAAATCCTAATGGACAAGAATTCTTCAAGGCCAATGCAGATGGCCAGGTCTATACTAAGACAGGAATTCAGGAAAGACAGTCTGTGTGCTCAGAGGAAGCAAGATGCATGATAGAGGAGTTTATGCCATCAGTTGGAATCCTAAGACCATGCATTTGCTTTCTGGTTCAGAAAACAGACCTTGTGAAATTTGAAACTACAACGTGGACATTTTAGTCAGCATATTTCCCATGAACTGCAAAATTTTACAGTAGTAAATGGGTTGCTCATGGGGGAAGAACTCCTCCTCAGCATCTCTATGTCTGGCTACTTCAACTACCCAGACAAGAACATTTCTATCAATCCCCCAGGGGTAATCAAAGGTCACAGAAAATCAGTCCAGTATCAGTCCAGTGACTCAAACAAGGTGAATACTACATTTACCCTCTATGAGCATTGATCATGATTGTCAACTTGGTTAGATTAAGAGCCACCTATAACATGAATAAAGTACACTTCTGAGTGTGTCTGGGTGGGTCATGGAGGTGCGACCTTGGGGGCCATGTCTGGTTCCCAGACCTTTTATCTCTGGGTGCCTCTTGACCATCTCTTCTTCCAGCAGCCACGTGGTGAGCAGCATTCCTGCACTGAGCTTCCCCACCATGTGGTTTCTACCTTGGAGCTGTCTGACCATGGGCTACAAACTGTGAAACCACGAGCCAAATGAACCTCTTTCACCGTGAAATTGTGGCTGTCAAGTGCTGACCAGAACTAACTGGACACCAACAGAAGCTCATCAATTATGGTAACTCATAAATAGGAAAAATGACTTCTTCTCTGGGAAAGGCCACACAAATCAGTTGCCATGGATGAATGTGTGTGAGTCTGGGGACTCAGCAGCTGTAGTATGGAAGATGCTGTGCAGTACACAGACCTCATGTGCAGGATAACAGCAGATAAGGCGTCGCGAGCCAAAGTGCACGGCTGTCATCACTCCCATCACTGTGTGTATTGGGCGGATGGTCTTGCTGAAGGTCTAGCAGTACTTCCCACCGATAACCCTAGCTGTGAGCCTGAAGACAGGGTAGCACACACCAGCAGTGTCATCGTCGCTCTTAGAAGTGTGGATGGCAATGTTTGCATGTACTCCATGTTAGACACCTCCCTAAAGGATGAGGGCGGGTTTCTGGAAACCAAGGGTTCAATGAAAAAGTTAGTTGTATCTCATGATGGCATCTTCCTCACCCACCGTGATGCCAGCAAAGTACTTATATTATTCAGATATACACACAAATACTCAGATTTTTTTTTTTAAGGACAACATGCAAAAACCATCTGCCTGGCCTAGTCATTAGACAACAATTACTTAATTTCTGATAGTATGAATATAATGGTATATATCCTGACTCAGATTCAGGAGTCCAGATCAAAGAGGCACACTGGCTACAGCACAGTTTTGGCCTAGCCCAGTTGGATAATCACTTGTTGATTGCAACCCTTCATGAGGTTCTGTCTAGTAAACTATCTCCTATTGAGGAGATTCTTCCTTTACCATGCCCCTGACCAACGAGGTACTAGAATTTCACTGTAGCAAAACATGTTCTTTCTAATCATTCTTGTAATGTACTTCCTTCTCTGCCCCATCTTAGGAGGGAAGGGGCCACAGTGATTGAGTTCGCCTCTATAAAGGTGTTCATATTTACACACATAGTTCTGGAAGCCATAGACAGTAAGCACATGAAAAAATAAACCAACCACCTAAATGATGTATGGAGTATAACAAAAAAATGCACCAAACCATGAAAATGAAAAACATTCCAGACACAACACCCTCCAAAACCTAGACGCCAGCTCCCAGTGGCTCTTGAAGTCTATCAGTGGAGGCCATGCCAACGTGAGAGTCACAGCTCCTGTGCTCCCAACCCACACAATGCTTTTATTCCAGAAAGTAGAAGTTTAGTAAAGTCTGCATTCTGCATACAGCAGATGTCTATTCCCCAGCGTGTATGAATCACACCACATGGCTGTCTCGGGGAAGCCACCTCACAATAGTCAGGCATCTACATATAAACTCTGAATGTATTTCACTGTCAGATTGTTGTTCTGAGTTTTATGAATGGAATCATGGGATTCTTTTAAATGTATTTTAGCCATTGCATACCTGTGTTCATGAGCTAAAGTACCAACAGCAACATGACCAGGATTTGGGAATCCTTGTTAGGTCTGGCAACTCATCCTAAGCACCATTGCCTCATCACACTTTGATATTTTCCTCATTTTCTGTCCTCCATTTTTCCGCAAGAGCAAAATTATTTTGAGGTAAAAATAAAGTCACTGTAAACTAAGCTGTCATCGTATTTCCATTTCTTTTGTTTTTCAGGGTGAAAATTAAATATATAAAACACTATAATTTGCAAGTTTTTGCATGGAGCTCGCTCTCCTCCTTACACTGGTAATAATATCCATCCATTTAAGACATTAAGTGGAGGAATAATTATCTTTTGTCTTCCAAAAGCTAAAAAAAATGTGTTTCTCCTAGGGTCAGCAAATACATCAGCAGCCCACTCTGAAAATGACTGAAATTGCTCAAAATGTAAAAAAAGAGAAATTATGACCTCAATTTTATTTTACTTTTTGCCCCAAATTTTCAATTAACAAATGTGACTGATGAACCAACTCAGAGAACATGAGCAGTGCTTTCTCTTTGGTGCATTTTCCTCTAGAAAAGTGGGGAAATAACTTTCTGTGAAGAAAATAGTGGACTATGGTGACATTCCCAAGGTGCAGCATTAGAGCTTGGTTGAGGAATATTCGTCACCCTCAGAACAGAAAATCCTAGATTTCAAAATCACCAAAGACTTTCTCTTTCCAGCCGTAAGGTCCACAGAGGTTCATCTGTCTGTGTGTCACCTTTGCATGCTGTGAGTTTGGGATGGGGGGGTGAATACAACTTGTCTGTTTCGTTTGCAAATCAAGTTAAGGAGAATCAACCTCTGGACTAATATCAACCATAAGATTTACACACGATCTGAATATGGTAATGTGATGCACAAAATTTTGGTGGTCTTGAGGGGGTGAATGTATTTTGTATGGTGAAAGGATATACATGTTATGGTCTGCAGGTGGACTGTGGCAGTTGAATACAAAAATAGTCACAATTCTTGATCATTGTTGATCATTCCCTGGGCTCACATCCTTTGAGATTCGGCTTTGTAGTTTTTTCTATAAACCGGCAGAATATATTTCTCTACCCTGTGAGACTCAGCTGGTCTTGACACTTGCTTTTGCCCACATAACATGGTAGCCAGTTCTAAGCCCGCACACAAGAACTGCTGCATATGGCCATACTCCATTTCCTGTTTTCTGACCTGCTTTAAAAACACACTGCATTCACTTTTGACAGGTGGCCCATAAGGATGAGAGTCAATCCCAACCAGTTGTATCAGCTGAGTCCCTGACCTGAGAAAGCACGCTGGTGACTGACTGGCAATTCACTGAAGGTGCCCTTGGAAGGACTGTTGAGAAAACTCGCATCAAAGAACAGGTCTGCTGATCCATGGGCACCTGAGCCAAAGCAAATGTTGTTGTTTGCCACTGAAACTTTGTGGTTATTTGCTGCCTAGCATTACCATACAACAAACAGTACCCCATGTTTCCATGAAGATTGTTCATGCAGGGAAAATATCTCTTGAGGCTATGTGTTCTCAAAGAACTTGTTTGAATGCTTACTTTCTCAAAACAGTACTTTCTTAAAATGGTAGATTGATTACTAAACATCCTTAGGTACACTATTTTTTTTGTATTGATGGGAATGCACACAGCAATAATATCTGTCTGATAGAGATGTTTTTAGATATGGCTATGGTGATATATCAACCTGTATAGCAGAGTAATCGACACACAATAAATGCTAAATAAATTCTACTTATTCTTATTTTCCTACTTTGAAATATTATAAAAGCTATTTTTATATAATTATAAAAACTTTTAAACACAATTTAATGTTAACATTGTGCTTTAGTTTAATGTTAAAAGCCACGTGGCCTGAGTTAAAATTGACTATTTTAAAAGCACTTCAATAAATGAAAAAATGGGATCCATAGTACACTGTAATTTTCTCAAGGGCAAAAAAAGTTATAGTCAACTCTCTTATTTCCATCACTTAGCATAATTGCTGCCAAATTGTAGGTGTTCAGTCAATATTTGTTGGATTGAATCTATGCATAATAATATGGCAAAAGGACTTCACTTGTTTTCTGCCATCATATTCTGGTTGAAGACATAATTAAGATAAACTAAAAATTAACTTTAATTTAATAACCACATTGTCTTATGCAGAGTGGTCACTCACTAAGCATTTGTTCAATTGACTGTGAAATCAAATAGAAAAACATACAAAGGTCATAGGAGTTCAGTAATTAGCTTTTGAGAGGTGAATAGGGCAAAATGAATTATTCAACACATTTCTATATTTCTTCATAGCTGTTATTAAATGATTTATCAGATGGCAGTAAGAAAGGCTATTTACCCATGAGAATGAACACTAACAGTAATCTCAATTTGCTAATAATTTGAAGATTAACTATCATCAGCTTAAAAAACATTCTTTATTTTCATAGTATGTGTTTTTTCCTGGAAAATCATCAATGATGTATTGAATGCCATTTTTTCTTAGTAATGCCACGCAATATACAAGATGATAAAGTAAATGAGTCAGAGTCATTTTATTTCAGAAAGTCACAATTTAGAGACAACTATGTAATCATATAACTATAATCTGAAAAGAAAGGTGCCATGTGATATAACCAAATGAAGTGGAAACGTGCGGTGGAGAATGACTGTCACAATGCTACAGTGAAAAAGTTTCCTCACTGGACTGGTAATACTTATTTCACTCTACAAGAAAAATTACAGGCTAACATGTAGGACGATGAAGAAAGAATAAAGTTCAGAGACTACTATTATGAGTTACCAAATATGCTTGGAAATATTTAATTGCAATTTCATGTATAAATACAGGACTGGAAGACAGTTGTTGCCATTGTTATATTTCTGAAATATTTATGAGAACACAGTAAGTGTTACTGTGTAAAAGGATTAAGAACTAAGTTCAAGGTCTAAACTCTGTAAAAGCAATTCAAATGCCCTATCCCAAGCAAAAGAATATATATCTTATAGTTCAGATCAAAAAGGGTCCCCCCAAAATTACGTATTCACAGCTGTCTTTTGTAAGGAGAGTGTATTTTGGGGCACTTACCTAGTCAATGGACTATTTCATTAATGTGTTCATAGCACAGTGAGATCTAAAGAGGAGAAACATAATAGAAGGATGTAGGTTCCCGTGGGGGAGTAACTTAGAAGAGTGTATCTTGTCCCCATTTCTTCCCACTCTTCTTCTGGGCTGCTATGAGGTGAGTAACTTTCCTTGACCCTCTGCCATGAAGTTACTCCCTCACAACACATAAATCAGAGCAATGGAGTGAGGTAGCAATGGACTGAAACCTCTGAAAGTATAAGCTAAAATAAAACTTTGTATTTTTAAGTGGATATACTCACAGTTTGGTTACAGAAAGGGAAGGTTGACTAAAACAATGTACTAAGGCATAAAAGTGGGAATAAGCAATATTGAATGCCAAGAGAATTGAGTGTGCATATTGCACTCGGTAGTTATGTAAAGTA
The DNA here is from genome assembly GCA_004363535.1 of Dasyprocta punctata. Classification (NCBI taxonomy): domain Eukaryota; kingdom Metazoa; phylum Chordata; class Mammalia; order Rodentia; family Dasyproctidae; genus Dasyprocta; species Dasyprocta punctata. Next base: position 24,640 of record RJWM01014760.1, on the reverse strand, counting down.
TGACAAAGATGGAGACTATAAATAAAGTAAGCACAAATTGGGATATGATGAACATCCATGCCATCCTAGCAAGGCTATTTTTTATTGTTTTGTTTTTTGTTTTTCACTGGAAAGGTCAGACAATAGCTGAAAAATTGTGCAGAGGAATTATGCAATTATTTTGTTTCCTGGAAGGTGTTTCTGATGGTAGTTGGTAGAAATACTTAAAGAAGGAATTCTCAGGAATTGTAATTGGGAATATCAGTTATGTCAATAAAAAACAGTTAAGGGTTAAAGAAAGAAATCTTTCCTGAGAGTGGCAGTAGTTTTAAAGAGAGACAGCAGAATTCAGAAGTATTGTAAAGATACAATCAAAAGAATTGGTGGCCAATCTGCAGGGATAGTTAGAATGGAAGTGAGACTCATCAAGATGGGACGAGCAGCTATACTGAATCATTATTAAAAGAGACAGAGGAGTAAAAATGGAAATACAAATTCATGGAGTAGACAGAAATTCAGTTCAGCATGCTCTGTAGTGATGTGATTATAGGCCATTTAAGGAAAGGAGGGTAGCAGGAAAGTATGACTTCAACTTAGACATACGTGTGAAAATTACAGTTTAGTTCCCAATCAACCTGTGTAGCAAGATCTAACATAAACTGAGACAGACAAGAATGGCTCCCCTTTTCTCTGTGCCAACCAGAGAGAAGCATGGTTTGGTAGACACCTGTCTTGTCCCGCTCTCCATCCTGAATGACTTGGGACACGTGCCTTGTCCTCCCCCGTTGTTTAGCACTGCGTCTCTGCCCAATGCCTGATAGGAGATGCAGGTCAACTATCAGCCACAGTGTCACTCCTCCACTTGACACTGCAGATACACCTGCTACCTCTCGGAAGAAGGGAGGGAGAACCAACATAAGGAAACTAAGACATTCAAGCTCAATGTCAATAGCCTTAACTGGATACACAACTATCTATAAAATCATTTAGTTCTCTTCATCTTTTCATTGAATTGCTACCACTTGAGTTGAAGGTGTCCTGATTGTCCCTCACCCACTTAGACCAATTATAACGCTGCACTTGGACACATCAGTGGGCCCAAATTTTAACCAATCACTGGCTTGAACTTGGGCCAATCACAAGCCTCCACTCTAGATACCCCTCTGTTGCCCTCTCACACTTCTGAGATTAATGCAGGTGGGTTCTCTCTGGTGTAGTGACCCCTCTCTCCTATGCTGCAGCACAGGCTTGGTTCAAATAGAGTTTCACTCATCTGGTGCTGTAAAGGTGCATGGAATTTATTTCTCAGTTAGCGTGAGTTCAGAAGTACCTATAATCTTTAATTCTTAGTAGCGTTGGCCGAGCAATTGCTATAAAAGGAAGAAAAAGAAAAACTATATATACTGGGGACCATTAGCCCAGAAAAGCTCTAAAGACCAGCAAGTGGTAAAGATGATCAACTCAGACCAGCACACAATAAAGTCTACTGGCAGTGTCTGACATGAGCTGTTATTATACATTGCCCAGCACAAGCTGGTATCAAACAGGAGTGACCAGCACTGACCAGCATTGAATGACAGTGGCTGGCTGTGGCAGAGACCAGCACCTGGCTATGTCAGCCAAGAGTATCCAGCACTCACTAATGCTAAATGGTAGCATCAGGGACTCTGGTAGAGATGTACATTGCCGGTTCATGACTTCTATCTGAATTGAGCAAAACAAACCTCAAGTGATTATCTGCAAAACTAGAAAGCTAAAAAGCTCTACAACAACACAAAATGAGAACCAAAAGGGTTAAAATAAATATTCTACCTGAGCAGAAAACAATTATACCTACCACCCATCCAGAGATACCTTAGGTACATGACTGGTGTCCAAATCCCCTGGATGTTAAGGAAAACAATTCATTGTCATTGCAGAAATTTTTTTGTTATTTTTGAAAACAATGAGTTTTTTGAATCTCAAGATAACTGGAAGAAATAAACAAAGTGTCTTTATTCTAGGGAGTACCTAGAGCACTTGAAGCAAAGTTGTGCATTTCAAAACACCAAATTATTTCATAATCCCTTACTGTGGCCTATGCCATATTCATTTTTTAAAAATCCTTCTCTACAGAAATATAATTCTCTTTGGGTGCCATTTAATATTCTTGTTTAAGAAATTGTGTTTTACCACTTATTTTGCAGCTAGGAGTGTTCATTTGAAAAATTTTGGGCCAATTAAATGTAAACAGAAGTTACACCTATTATGCTCTTTGAATGACATTAAAATTAGGTTGTATCTTATTCTTTTCTATCTAAAGTATAATTGGATGACATAGTTCAAACAACAAATTATCATGAAGTTTCTGGCATGAGTTCAAAGCCATATGCTCAAATAGCCAAGTGGAATGACAGGAAAAACTTGTTTTCTCAATGTTGTGATCCTATAATTGTATGTTGAAGCTCAGTTCTCAATATGACAGTGTTCACAGAATGAGCCTTTGAAAAGTGATTTTGTTATAAGGCCTCTGACCTCCTGAATGACTTAGCCCATTTATGAGCTCAATATCCTAATGGGAAACTGGAAGATAGTGGAAATGTCAGAAGGTCGGCCTATGGGAAGCAGTAGGACATGTAGGTCATTTGGGGATGTGCCCGTGAAAGGTGTATTTTCTCCAGGAACCCTTCTCTCCTCCCCTTCCTGGCTCCTGGAAGACAAGTGGCATGGCCTCTTGATGTGCTATGACCACATGATATTCAGCCACCACAGGAACAGAAACAAAAGAGCCAAGAGACATAGACTGAATACTATGAAATCTTGAGCCAAAAGAAGTCTTTCCTCCTTTAATTTAGTTTGGTCACAGATTTTTTCACAGTGATGGAAACCAGTTCACCTAATAATAATTTAGTGATAGCATTTCTTTTTATTTTATTTTATTATTTTAAAGAGGATAAAACCAAGGAAAATAAAACAGAATAAAACCAATCAAAACAAACCAATGTAAGTGATATACGACTTCAAAGCATTACAAAATCAACAATAGTTACCATGATGCCTCTTGTCTTCAATATAGCTGCAGATACCTTCAGACACAGTAAAAATCGAACAGAACAGAATAGAATAGAAACAACAAAAACAAAATAATGAATACAGTAAAGGACTTCAAAACAAGACAATAGTAAATCCAAAATGGCTACCATCCTATATCTTGCTATCTTTGAAACAGCTGCTCATGCCATCAGATATAACAAAATCAAACAAAACAAAAGAGAATGAAACCCAACCCAACAAAACAATGAAAACAATACAGGACTTCAAAACAAGACAATGGGGAATCAATAATCGCCACCACCCTGAGAAGGAGAACCCCCTAGAAGCCACACTGTGTACCACTATCCTCTGAACAGATGATCAGACCACTGGCCCTAGACCTGCAAGGTTGGTGAAATACCCGAACAACAAAGCATCAATTTGCATTTCACCTCAATAGCTATCATTGCAGCCAGTGTTTCTCTGGATTAGCCAGTTGCTTGAAGGGTGGGAGTGGAATCAGTTCTTCTTTGCCAGGCTAGGCACCAGAAGGGACTGGGGTCTGACTGTCCCCCTGCCAGTGATGGCCTGCCCATGGTGCTGGATTGCAAGGGAAGCTTGTTTCTTGGCGACATCTTGTGTGGGAGACAACTTGAGTGGGGCCCCTTGAACGCAGAACGATTGCTGCAACTTTGATTATATCGAGACTTATTTCCTTATGTTGATATATACGGAGCTGACTATGGTATTTCCTTCTCTCTTATCGACTCTAAGCATTGCAAATAAGGCTAACCGAGGTACTGGTATGTAATCTCTAAAACCATCCAACAGTATCCTCTTTCCTTCCATAGTGATCTCTGTAAAATATATAGGCACAGCGGGATGGCAGAGCCAATGAGCTCCAGGAATATCGACTGGGTATGAGCCTCAGAAAAGAGGCTGTGAGTCCCCAGGACATAAAAGTTTACATATCAGAAGCAGGTACTGGTATGTAGTCTTTAAAGCCATCAGACAGTGTCCTCCTTCCTCCCATAGTGGCCTTTGTAAAATATACAAAGCACAGCAGGATGGCAGAGCCAGTGAGTTCCAGGAATGTCGACTGGGGATGAGCCTCAAAAAAGAGGCTATGAGTTCCCAGGGCATAAAGTTTGTATATCAGAAACTAAAGCAGCAGCCTCCTAAAACAATACACTTGCTATCTTGATTGGGTTGTGCAAACTGATCCCCTTGCATATCTTTATCTCTGCATTTTGCAGAGATACCTTTCTCACTAACTTGCTAGCCAACTCAAGTAGTTTCTGCCATCCTCACTGTCACTCATCTTCAAGCCACCTCCTTGCTTCACTAGTTAATAAATTCTGGGAGAGGCCTAGGATCAAGGTCTTTGTCTGCATGTCCTCATGAGGATTGGACTTAGGACCCCTTGGCTGCCCTTAAATTTGAATATATCTTGGAATCTTTACTCTCCCCATGGGTTGCATTGGGGATGGTACATTGGAATTCACTTGCCGGCATTCCAATAACATCTCAGTGGAATTATAAATATAACTTTTTGGATTGTGAAGAAAACTAGAGAAAGGATTTCAGTACTTGGATTACCGTACTCAATATTTGGGATTACAATAGTCTTGTTCTCTCCCCTGACAGTCCACAAGTGGCGCTGACTCTCGGGGAGAGGCTTGGGTCTTGCTCTGGTGATACTTCAAATGCAGTTTGAATTTCTCTATGTCTTCAGTACTAACAAAACCACTGGTGTAAATCAATCATCATTATGTATTAAAAGGCTTACCTATTAAATCATGTACTTTAATAACAAAAAGAAAATAAAAACCTGTGCTTGTAATGCCAAAAACAATAAATGACAAATGGAAAAAAAAAAAAAAAAAAAAAAAAAAAAAAAAAAAAAAAAAAAAAAAAAAAAAAAAAAAAAAAAAAAGAAAGTGAAAGGGGAAGAAAATGCCTTAGGACTGAAAAAAAAATAAAATAAAATTTCATGTGAATTGCAAGAACATCAAGTTGGTAGAAGAAAATCAATAATTCTGACAATGATACAGAACTATAATATCGTTTTTAATACTGTGATTCACTTGACATGAACTTTCCGATGGCCTATACAATTACAAATGGAGGGAGGAAATGAAGTCATCAAACGATATAACTTTAGATAGTGTACACAAAGTCAATAATAGGAAAAGTATTTTTAACAGGGCAGTAATCAACTTCCTTATTTATGTGTCTCAAAACTCTGAAAGAATCGAAATGGGAAAGTTTAAATTTTGGCCATTACAATTGAAATAATTTTTTAAAATAATTGCACAGTCAGGATATGCCTAAATAGCAACAACAAAATTATTTATTATACAATTTACACTTTTCAAGACCATAAACCTGGTTCTTGTAGCTCAAAGCATTATGAAAAGTACATTTTTTATAAGAAAATAACATGTAATGAACATCAGGTTTTATGAATGTTCCTTTTCAAATTATAAGTTTCTATTAAGAACTTTATATAAACAGTTATTTTCTGGAGATGTATTCTCAAATATATTAATGACTAAATTCCTAAATATGAACAATAGTAAGAGTGATTTTAAAATGCTAATAAATCTAATCTTTTTTTGCTAGGTTCCCAAAAATTAATGCAAATCACACTGCTCTTACTTTTTAGTCAACTGTAAACCCACAAATTAAAAAAGTCACTGTTGCAAAGAACCATTATTATAAACATTTTCTAAATGTTATTTATTTACCAACAGCTAATAAGTTGTGAATGCACAAAGATATCTTCAGATTGATGAGGCATCTTGTTTTTTCACTTCCAGTAAAATATCTAAACATAAAGTGTTTGAAGTTGCTCAACTGGCAGGCAATTATAGTCGGCTGCATGAAGAATTCCACCTGAAAACGATTTTTCTGTTGTTGTACCCTATTCTTATTTTACATAAGTGATTGATATGAGCATATTAAGTATGAAAAATATACTCAGAAAATAAATAGCAGAAGAAAGTTAATTCATTGTGTTGTCATAATAAGGTATATGTAATAAAAAAGAAAAAGTTAATACTGTTTATATATATTGTATAGATCTTTAAAACGCAACTACAAAATCTCCTGTTATGTTTACAGAACAATTGTTTCCAAAAGACCATGCATTTTGAAAGGTTTAATTCTATGGTCTCAAAAACATGTCAACATGTATCCTTGAAAATTTGTCATATATGGTAATCTGCAAGTGACAAGCCAGTTGACATGGCAAATATGCTACTGCAGAAATAAGTGTTTTGAATTGTTTTGAATGTTGAGAAGTCACAGGAGAAAAGGACAGCATTTACAATAAAATTGTTAATATATAATGAAAGATGGCAAATACTTTTGGAAAGCATTTACTATGTAATATCTATGCCATGAGGTTATTAGAAATTCTATACAGTGCCTAAGAGTAAGACCTAGGAGACAAGAGCTGTAGTTGACTGTGATGTCTAACATCTTCAAATTTTCTTTATCAATAAAAGCTGAGGATGCTTCATCAAAAAATGTGTCTTGTTTATAGATCATGTTACTGTATGTTCAAACATTGCTATTATCATATTTCAGCATCTTCAGGAAAACCGGATGGATACTGTTCTGGCTTTAAAGAAAAAAAAAAGTCCAAAATCTTACCTTTGAAGATATGGAATATATAATGTTTCAATTATTTTTGAGATGTTTGACAAACATGAAATTTCATTAGGAAAAATTGCACATTTTAGAATATAAGTCAGTAAATAATGTGCATGATTTGTGTAGCCAAATAATCCGTTGAACTTTGAAAAATAGACTTTCCCAAACCATACAGAATGACTGGATATCTTTTCCACAGATTCACGTGTTAGGCAAAATGAATTTGTCTTGAAATAAAAGATGTTTGGCAAATTCCATTTTAATTAAAAGAATTCCCATAATTTGAAGCAAACTCATATTGAAATTAAGTAATCTAAAAATAATTAGTAGCAATTTATTTAGTAGTTTTTATATTGACCATATTTCTGCTCTGAGAAGTAAACAACTCTTAATATAGAAATACCAATGAACATCTTGCAAACAATATTTTCTTGGAAAACCATTCTTTTCTTGTGATTCTTTTATTTTAAAAACAAAACAAAGCAAAATTAGAAATGATACAGAATTTTTAAAAAATATGAAATTAACACTGGTTAATATATTGCATATTGTTATCTTAAAAGTAGTTGTTTGGGTTACAAGATTCAGGCATGAAAAAAATGTTCAAACTAGCAAACAATGAGAACACAAGCTGTTCTTGATGAATTTACAGAGATTAGTAGTATAGTTATCTATCTTGTGTATATATATATATATATATATATATGTATATATATATACACACATATATGTGTACCTATATACATGTAGTCCTTTCCCTTCCTCCTTTTCTCCTTTCCCCTACCCCAGTTGTTCTTTCCCTTTGAGCATTTTCTTTCCCTTGCATTTTCATAATATCTATTGTACATTTTGGATCTTATTACTCTTTCAGTGGGCCAGGGATTTAGCTCAGCAGCACAAGTGCCTGCATGGAAAGCCATTCTTGAACACACTCAAAATATCATCTGACCCAAATTGTTTTGTTGCCCAAATTAAGAAATACACAGTCTGAAAAGATAACTATTAAAATTTTACATTAGCAATTTAGGATGAGCCTAAGGATCTCAATATTCCTTTTCACAGCTTTTCCAGACAGGAATTTGAGACTTAGTGAAACCACAGTTATCTAACACAGAAGAGTGTGCATGGAACATGGTTCTCCATTTCCATCACCTAGAATCAGGAAAATTTAAATACTCAAGTATCACAAAAATGGAGGAATCAGCCTAATGATGACATTTTAGGCAATTTAGACCACTTTATCAGAAATCCAGGGTTTAAAAGCTCACTTAAAAGACAAGTGTCTCTCTTGGCAAGGTAAAGTAAAAGATATAGAAATCAGGAGGAGATAAAAAAAGGGAAAATGACTTTGAAAGTTTAACAAAACTGTTAAGATATTCTACTTGGTCCCAGAAATACCACGTGAAGTTCAATGTTAGCTTCTTAAAAGGAAATTTAGATTTTCAGGAAATAATTTAGAAAGGAACCTTGCCAATCTAATAGAAATATAATACAGCATTATTCAGATTCTAGTTCTTCAATTAGTGGATTAGAGAGGAATTGGTGAATGTATATTGCATTAATTACACCATTTGAAAGCCAATGCCATTGAAGAGGAAGATTCAAAGGACAGCAACTAGATGACAATCTCAAGAGCACAGTTCCATTGTAAGTCTAGGTGTGTTTTTTTCCTTAAGAGAGAGGCCCTTCACTGTTGTAAAAACTGGACTTTGTAAAAGGAGGATTTGAAGCTAGGAATGTCTAGAGACAGGAAGATCCTGCCATGTAAAAGGCAGGAAAAGTCAAATGGCCAGGGAGAAAGAAAAACAATTCCTTTGTTTTCAACTGAAAGAAGCAGTGTTCACTTCTCTTCTCTTTGTTTACATTTTAATATCCTCAGCTTGTTTCTTTAAAACAACCAAAAATAAAGATAAGAAAGAGAGAAGATCATAAAAAATTAAAAAGTAAAATGAAAAATAGATAACATAAAATGGAAATAATTAAAACAAAGCCTAAGGTGATAAGAAGAAACTAGGTAAATAAGTAATATAAGAACAAAGTAAGCAAGAGATAAAAGAAAAGTCTACAAGCATAAGAAAAGATAAATCAGCTATGAACAATTAACTATGATATTGTGAAAACAAAAGGACTAAAAGATTAAAAGAAAAAGATAAATATGTGAAAATTAAATGAATTCAAATAATAAAAGAGAATAAACTAGGGCACAAAGTTTTAAGTGGAATAAAAGACAGAAAATGCATAACTCTGCACGTTCTGAAGTTTAATAGAAGCAGGAGTTTGCAGGCTTAGAGTTAAAATTGTTTAATGTGTTTAACAAGTTCTACAGAAACATCATCATTCCCACATAGGGTCCCTTGCCATGTCTGCTTTGATATGACATCTCCTGGGCAGTCTGAGAAGATACCATGACCATTAAAGTTTTCTCTAACCTCAATCTTCAGCTCCACTTGTGCTCAAAGATGTTTATCAGCCTGCAACGTTCTTCCACAGAATGCCCGGCTTGATGCCCACGGGCACAGAAGTCCAAGTTTCATTTGAGGTAGTCTCTTCTTGCCAAGAGTTAGTCTTTTGCCAAGAGGAGTTAGCACAATGCCACTCAACAATGTGTCTGAGAAACAGCAATGCTGCTCCTGCTCAATGTGGTTTGAAATGCAGTGGTCTTTTCGGTGAGTTATTAATAATGTCTTTTGTCATGTCAGTCATTTCTAGATAATGCAGCCTGTGTAATTATGCATTTACATATATCCTTATGCAGGAGCAGAAGAAATCAAGATAAGATACTTCAGTGATAAATTAGCTGAAACATTCTTTTCTCTAACTCCTCTTCTCTTGTCTATCACCTCTTATTTTGTAGCAATGGAAGTTGTCAGATAAGAATCTGAGAACATATGTGAGAATTACTTAACTGGTGAGTTAAAATACTGTAGATCTGACTGTAAGTCTCATATATTTAAAAATTAAACCAAGCATTGAATAAATCTTACAATGATCCCTGCTTTCTTTTTTCTTAATATGTTAAAGCTCACATGACTGGGGAGAAAGGGCCTTGAGATCAGAGGAAACAGGCACATTAAATATTATTTAATTTTACTTTTTATTTTTATTAGTGCACGCTTGCAGTACATATTGAGTACATTCATCATGGAGAGTTGGTATATATGCATAATACATCTTAATTCTTTGATCATCCTCAGCCCCTCTCTTCATTCCCCCTCTCTACATCTCTTGGTCCCCTTCCCTTTTGCAAAAGATGTATCACCCTACTTCCTATTACATTTTATTTATATTTTGGATTTCTCACATAAGAGAAATCATGTAACATCTAAATTGGTATGTTTGATTTATTTCACATAGATTATGGTCACAAGGTGTATCCACTTTTCTACAAATAATTCAAATTTATCCTTTTGAAGGCAGAAGACTACTCATTTTTGTGTGAATACTACATTTTCTTTACTCATTCATCTACTAATAAAGTTATATGTTACATATTATACATTATAGTTTATACATTATACATTACATATTGTATATTATAAATTATATAATGAATATATGTATATATATATGTATATATTTGTATGCCACATCTAAGATTTAGTTATTATGAATTGTGCTACCACAAACACCAGTATACAGGAATCATTGTAATATGATGCTTTCAATTTTGGGGGTAAGATACCTAAAAGTAGAATATCTGAGTCCAATGGTATTTCCATTTTTAGTTTTTTGAAGAGTGTCCATCTATAGAAGTTGTACCTGTTTACATTCCCATCAACACAACAGAAGGTTTCCCCTTCCCCACAGGCTTGCTAGCATTTGTTGCTACTTGATTTCTTAATAGTAGCCATTCTTTCTGGAGGAAGATGGAATCTTAGTGTTGCTTTACTTTTAGGGGACACTGTGCCCTCATTTTATTGCCCAGAAATAAATTTTAGAAAAAGGTATATTCTACTTTTACTTTAAAGAAACTATGCTGCTCTTGATCCCAGTACCTCGGATGTAGGATGAAGTACATATCACAGATGTAATTAGGGAAAATACCTACCATTTTCATATGGGAATTGTAGAGTAAATGTTGGCATAAACCAAAGAGAATGCAGAATTTTTCAACTCTTTTCTGCAGGTTTTGTGACCTGGTATTACATCAGAATGAGCATGTCAGCAGGAAAGCTTATAGGTAAAATGAAGAGATACCAAATGACGCATTGTGTATGGAGGGGCAATACCTTCAGGATATGATTAAAAATGGAGTAAAATTTCAGCAAGTCATATCAGGGAACAGATTAAGAATTGTCAGCATTATATATTACTAGTAACAGGTAAGGGTATTACTGTGAATTATTGCACAGAGGACCAGAAAGGTTGATTTAAATGCAGAGTGAAGATGAGTCTCCATCACGGGACGCACCCCTACTATCCAAAAAGAATGTACTTTGAATTGCATTCCATGAAGTATCCAAGAATTTTGTGGGACATCAAATATAATTAGATTTTATTAGTACCATAATGCCCTAGGTAATTTTTTTAAAAGGCACATTGATAGTTGCCTTTGTCTATATTCTGTTGCTATAGTAGAATACCCGGTGCTAGGAAATTCATAATGAATACAAGTTTATTTGGCTCACTCTTGTGAAGGTTGGAAAGCCACATAGAGCCAGCATCTGGTGAGAGTCTTTTCGTCATATTATAACATGGTGGATGGTATAACATGGCAAGAAAGAGCAAGTATGCCAGTAAAACTATCTCTTCTTATAAAGCTGCTGATGCCCTTGGAGATCCACCTCCATGACCTCACCTAATCCTAATTATCTCTCAAAAGTTCTGCCTTCACATAGCATTATCTTAATATGGGATGGGCCCGAGTGGCTCTGACCAGAGGACAACTAATCTGCCTTCCAGGGGACTGTGTGACTGGCGTGGACTCCAGGAAGTGAAACATGCACCTCCTGTATGCCTACGGCACGCGGGCTTAGAATCAAGGACAACATGCCCCCCCCCCCCAGTAAGCAATCTGCTGGTTCAGAGGTCTGGCTAAATTGATAGCAACTAAGGAACATTAAGTAACTAAATGCTAGTACTGTTTTGTAGATTTTGCAGGCCTAGGGCCGGCAACCTGAGCATCTCTTTGGAAGATGACAGTAGGCAATGTAGCAAATATGCGGGATTCTCTTCTGTCTTGTCTTTGAGGCCCAATATGGTTCTCATTGTTTTGCTTTACTCTGATTACTATTTTTTTGGCTTTATTTTATATTCTGTTTTTATTGGTTTTATTCTGCTTTGTTTTTGGTTCAGTTCTACTATACTTGTTGGAATGGTCAGCTATTCTGAAGATAACAAGATATATTATAGTAGCTATTGTTTCCAAAGTATCTTTCTTCAAAGTTCTATACCAGTTCTGCTGCTTTGTTTTGATTGCCTTTGTTCTGTTATGTCCTGTTGGATTTTACTATCTTTAAAATAAAAAAAATCTTAATATGGATTAAATTTTCAACACATAAACTTTAGAAGGAATCATCCAAATAACAAAAGTAATTTTTGCCTGCCTAGAAGTGCAGTGACTTCATTATATTTCCTTTTGAGCTTACTGTCTTACAGCATGCGTTTTTTGCTCTTTTATTTTACCTATACTTGTTTATTCCTCCTTCATTACTTTGTCATTACTCCCTATGCATGTGTATGTGTGTTCTAGAGCAGGAAGGATAAGGACGATGCAATGTGAGAGAAAAAGTGATTAAAATGACACTTAGGGAACTTTTAAAAAAATACTAACCATTATTCTACCGGACCAAGTGACACAGGGGTTATATTTATAATAATCCCACCTAAATTCCCCCATTAATTATCCACTGAATTGTTCACAATAGCATTGGAGAAATAAAGAAATTCGTGTTAAGCACAATAGTTACTTTAAGTGTCATATCTTATAGAATAAATGTATTCTATTCTATAATACATTTATAGTCTTTAGTGCTTATAAATAATGTCATAAATATTAAAGAAAATATTCCTTCCTTTAATGAATGGATAATAGTATTTATTTCATCTTTCAATTTTCAAAAATGAAATTAATGGTGTGATTTCAGTGATGCAATTTCTGGGTCATTTGACAAATGTGGCTTTATATTTGACAGCTGGAGTGGAACAGTGAATCCCAGGAGACACAAAAAGCGACCACTATTTGATCCACCACTATTTAGCAGTACCATAAGAAAAACCAAAATAAAAACAAAACCACCTCAATCTTTGCTTCAGTACATCAACTCAAGGGACTATATGAGTTTATATTCTCTTTTGATAAAGTTATTGCTTAAGAAATATAATGATAAAATTTATAAATCAATTCTTTCTCATAATGCGCTTCATAGATCTTCTAGATTGGAAATTAGAGGTGGCAGAAATAAGCTCACCTATGGCTAACTATTTCACCCAAAGGAAAATCCATACAATCAGTGGTCATATCCACATGACATATCAGGCAGAAGTGTTTTAATCACCGACAGCATTTTGGTGAGAGGCTCATGTTGTTTCAACCTTCTTGCTCTGTGGTTCAAGCTACTTGCTTTACCTCCAGATTCCAAATAAGCACAGAGGAATAGATCATCCAGGCTTAAAATCATTCTGGACTGTTTTATAGTACAGAGATGAGCCTGTGAGACTCAAAGACCTGAGCATACTTTTCTATGTGACTCATGGGACTTACCCGCATTGCTTGTTTCCTTGTTAATATTGGTGTGGTCACCACCATTGGCTTAGCCATTTATATACAGAACCTTCACTTCAGTATGATTTTTCACTTTTAAATGTTTTTTGCTTGTTTCTCCTGTGAAATTCCTTTCAGTAAAAATATGGAATCATATTTCATGATGAAAATCTTACCCTGTATCATAACATACTTCAAATACTTGCTCTTCCTTTCTGTCCTAGGTGGGGCATTCTCTTCAAGGATCTCTAACCTGCTCCATTTTACAATGAAAATAGTATACAATTTCCTTCTGAACTCAAGAATGTCAGAATCAGAATTTGTAAATTACTAATGCTACTGATCACATTTTTATGTATGCATCAGCCTTTTGCAGAGATTGACATGTTGATTTTTCAAGTTAATATTTATGATCTGAAACAGCAATAGCAACTGTTAAAAGGGCAATGCGAGTTGCACTTACTTATTGCAAAGTGACAACACTGCATTTAATACCGAACTCTGAGGTTTTAGTTTAGAAAAAATAGCTCATACAGTAATGCTTCTGTCTTAAAAGAAAAAGTAAATAACATGCCTTCTATAGGTTGACCACAATTGGTCTAAAATTTATCACATTACTTTAAGTGCAAAAGCATGTATCATTTTCTTAATAGCTTGTAAAATACTGTACTAAAAATCACAAACCATTACTAAATACTTTTACAACTTGAATGGTTTTTCAAATTTTGTGACATCACTCCAATACTGTTCCAAAGAGCGTCGCCAATATCGCCTTGTTTCTTAGCTTTGTCTACTACAATTACTTATCAATAGCTTATGGCATTGCCTCCCTCTGTTAAATGTAGCTACCATATAAACCATTTTTGTACGTAGTAACCACATAAACCATGTAATAAGTTGAATCTTTTCTATAGGTTTTACTAATCATGTCACATTCAACAAAGTTCTCCTACTGTTTAGAGGATAAAAACCTATACTTAACCCAGCGGGCCCCCTGGTCTGTGCAGTGTCTTCTTTCTGTAATTTTTCTCCTTCATTACACTGCCTTTGCTTGTCTTCTCTACAGTCATTTTGTACACAGTGGCCCAGTCTCTCCTGATACACCGATTAGTCTTAACAAGTCAGCTGCACATTCATCCTTTTCACTTCAACATGATCAACCTTCTTCAAAAATGATTTCCAAAATCTTCATACAGTTCCTCTTTGATGCACTCCCAAAGAATGCACTGTATATGTATATGATCTAATTCTTTAATTTATTTCCCCCACCTGCTGCACAGATACATGAAGCAGCAAGTGCATTACTTTTTTTTCTCACTCTCCATTACAACCTAATGCATGGCACAGAACTTAGCAAATGAAACTATTCAATAATTTTTTGTGCATATGTGTGTGCCTGTGTGTGCACGCTTGTGCCTTAATCCAAGAAATTAGTGAGAAAAGAGTAAATGTAATACATAGACGTATGAGAATTACTTTTTTTTCCTTGCGATACTGGGGCTCAAACTCACAACCTTGCACCTGCCCAGCAGGTGCTTAAGTCACTGAGCCAAACTCCCAGCCCTATTTTTTTGAGACAGGGTCACACTATGTAGTTCAGACAGGCCTTGTTCACATTGTAGACCAAGCTGGCCTTGGACTCACAATGCTCCTCCTAGGCGTGCACCACCACACCCAGCTGAGAATTACTTTTTTAAAGTAATAATATTGGATTTCTTTCTCCTTATTTTATTCCCAAATAGTATTTCAATACTAATTAAATTAATTGATGATCATAGCATTCAATCAAACATAAATAACTTAGCTATCATGGTTTATGTCCATGTAAATTCAGTACTTTTGAAGACTAGCAGCTATGAGACTTTTACAATAGTAGATTAATGGCATATACTTCGTTAATAGAATCTATTTGTCTAATGTGATAAGAGTAATTCGAGAAACTCCACAAAATTAATAATAATCGTATGCAGTTTCTTGTTACTTTTAATGAATAAGTAAACAATCTAATTAATTTTTTTTTCTTGGTACCAGGGATTGAACTCACAACCTCACACTTGCCAGACAGGTGCTTATGCCACTGAGCAACAATCTAATTATTAATAGCTTCAAAATTTTTAAGTCTTGATAATTATTTGTCAGATGTGTTCTATCCCTCATTTACATATTTTTCATTTTATTTAGTTGATATTAGTGTAGTTTCTAAACAAATGCCAAAATGAACTGTACTATTAAATATTGTATTTCACATCTCATCAGATTTCTGACGAACATACATACAACACATAAACATTCTTATGACATTGGTGTATTCAAAAATTGTAACTGAATTTAAGTTTATTTAATTCACTCATCAAAGTGGCAAACTTACATACTTTAAAGTTAAGGAGATACTGGTGTGAACTATTGATGTATTACTAAATGGTAAAACAGTTTTATTGAATAGTTTAGATTCTTTCTGTTTTGTTCATTCATTTGATATTAATACATGATGTTCCCCATGAAAAAAAAGTACATCATGTTGCAAAGTTTAAAGGAAATGATCACATACAATTGTGGTTTATATCTAAATGTCCCCCTAAAGCATCACGTGGTCATTGGTGAAACCTTATGGAAAGCAACTAAGTTTATGGGCAGGGATACCAAACTTGCTGTTGGAGGCAGGATCAGGTTGGAGGAGATGGGTCATAGGACCCGATTCTCCCTCTCTTTCCCCAGTTTCTTCCTCCATTCTCTCTTTGTTTCCTGAATTCCATGCTATGAGCAGCTTCTATTTCGCTGTTGTCCCTCTGTCACAGTGTCCTGCCTTGGAATCAGTCAATCATTGAAGAAAACCTCCACAAACTGAGACAAAATAAATCTATCACCCCTTAACTTGTGGATGCTGTATAGTGTGTCTCAGCTATGAGGAAACTGACTAAGACATGCAGTTTCTGTCATGCTGCATGACATTAGAAAAAAACAATATAATTAAAACATTATTTCCAAATTACTAGCCTATATTACAACACTGTACTTTTTTTCCTGATGTCCAAACTTATTCTAGCATGATTGATTTATGGGTTTTGCTAAGAAAGGGGTAGGCTCCTTCTAGACTGTCAAGAAACAAAATGCAAAATTTTTACAACAGTTCTCACACCATGAGCCAAATCTTGCATGAAGCTCAGGGTTAGAAAGAGAAGATAGTGAGAAGTTCAATCTGCTAGCAGCATTCTTTATATTTGTCTCAAGCATGAGAGCAACACAGAATTCAAAACACGGACCAAAAGAGAAATGCTGAATAAAGTTCTTCTAAGAAGTACAATTATAAAAAGAAGGGTTTAATACTTCTAAAACTTATTTCAAAAACCTAACAGAGAGCAGAAATGCTTAATGCCTCCATTCAAAGTTTCTCTATCTTGGAAAACATGTTTTGGTACAGAAATAATATTCTTTCAAGGAAAAGAAAAAGAAAACTATAAGTAGAATACCAGTAACAGAGCATTGAAAATCTTAGGCACCAAACTAACAAATAAACACATGAATGCTAAAGTTCTGTATTTTCAATTTTAATATGAAGGAAAAATAGGAGTCTTTGCTGATTAGTGTTGCTTTTATTGTTCACCAAATCACTGTTTGTTCTCTTTTTGAGAAAGTAGTCTTACTGTGCTCCCCAAATAAACAAAAGAGAAAAATTATTAATACACATTCTGAAGTTGATATCTTCTGTAATTATGGCCTTCACTTTTACTACTAAAAATTCACAGTATAACAGTGTCTCCAAAGGATTCAAAATAACTTATCTATTTTATTGTGGTCCTCTGAGAGCCTGTCTTAAAATTTGATGCCTAAACTTTATTCTGAACATGAATGGATCACATTCTGGGAAACATATCGCACTGTCAACGATTTCCTATCATCTGGACAATTATTTTAATCAAATTTCAATTCACCTAAGTCTTTAGTTCAAAGGTATTTTTTAACTAGCTTTACTAAATGTGCAAGATATGCTGGAAGTTCTGAGATGTGAAAATAGACTTTGACTCTGCCCTGTGGATTATAAATATGTTAGACAAAGAATAGCATTTTCAAGTCGATTTTCATTAAACTTATATTTCAGAATAAGATGCAATATTCTTCCACACTGAAGTTTCAGAAAAGAGGAGGGAGAAAATTGTGATTGTTAAATCACTTGCCCTCTTTCGTTTTATGTACACATGAGAAATTAGAGAACAATTTTGAAGTAGATTTTTGTAAAATACAAAACAAAGAAAAAAACTATGCTGTCTCCCAACTCCACCCTCAACCATGAGGAGTCTGAGCTATGGTCCTGTGCCTAAAATGAAGCCAAGTAAATGGAGTTTGGTTACAACCTACAGAATATCTAGTATCTGGCATTTGGAGAAGATGCTGCCTCAACTTGAAAAATTTAAAGGGGTAAGGTATTGAATGACTGTCTAAACTAACAGTGAGACTGTTGGCACAGAATTCCTGTGCATATTTGTCAAAGCAAAAACTGCCTATGTGTTTCTGATGAGCCACATAGAAATGGTATGAAAAGGAGGATTGTTTGGATCCATCTTGCTCTAGAGGATGCCTGGAGTTAAAAATAGAGATTACCAAAAAAAATTATATATATATGTATATATATATATTTATATATATACACTATCACCATACACTCAGAGGTTAACAAAGGAGTTAGTTGGTAGCTGAATCTTCTGAACTACTAATGAAATATTGAAAGAAGTAAATCTACATAATCCACAAAAATGTTTATGAGACAAGTAACTATCAATATCTGTCAATTTCAGTGAGTATCATAGTTATCCTTTCTGGACTCATAAAAGTAATTTCTCTTCTGACAGTTTTTCTCACCCATTCAGGAAGGGGAGCAACTTTGATTAACAATAAAAAGGAAGAAAAAGATAACAGGTAAGGAAACACTGAAAAAGTCGACTATATTGCATTTCATTCTGCAATTGTAGATTTCTGCCTGAAGCAAAACTTAGTCAAAGAAAGAAAGGTGCTTCAAAATTATATCAGATTTTCATATTTAATTATTATACAGGATGAAAATTTTTAATTACATAACTGACAATGAAATTTGCTACTTAGCGTAGCTATGAATTTTTATGAGCTAAAAGTAACTAGAAAAGTAATGGCAGTTTCTCCAGCTATCCTCCAAACACAGTGTAAAGAAATTGCTCCAAGAGCTGATTTAAAGGAACAGTAGATAAAAATATACGAATATTATAAAAATATCCAGACATTTGATTTGTACAGCGCAGTGGCTACTTAGGAAACAACAGTTTAAACTGTTTCAAACAATTAATTAAAATTGAAAACTTGTTGTAATATTGAAGAGATCCCAAAGCTTCTACCAGCAATGATGAGTCAGAGAAGAATCAGAAGAAAGGACACCATCAAAACCTTTCCCTTGCATCTCTTTTTGCATGTTAACTTTTCTCAAAAGTTATTTCCAGAGAAGTCTCTTCAGTCGTGGCCAGGAACCTGGTCACACTGACTTCTGTCGAAGTGGCAGAAGAATCATGGCCTTTAGCAACCACTATTAAAGAAAATGAAATGCTGTGTGCTCAGCATTATGAAAAGTGCAAGAGGGGATACCATGTAAAAACATAGAGAAAAGGCATCTAAATTAGATTTTTTGCAGCACCGGGGATCAAACTCACAACCTCACACCTGACAGACAGGCACTTAAGCCACTGAGCCAAACTTCCAGCCCTAGGTTTTTTGAGGCAGGGTCACACTATGTAGCTCAGGCCGACCTTGTGCTAGCTTTGTAGCCCAAGCTGGACTCGAACTCACAATGCTCCTCCTACCTACCGAGTACTGGGATTAAAGGCGTGCGCCACCACACCCTGCTAAAGATAATTTTTTTTTTTTCTGTCAGTACCGGGGATCAAACTCACAACCTCGCGCCTGCCGCCATGCAGGCACTTAAGCCACTGAGACAAACCCCCAGCCCTTAAATTAGATTTTGGTGACAGTGGTGGCAAAAAACATGAAAGTTACTAAAAAAAATTATCTTTCTACATGTTCATGGACAAGGACTTCTGTCGCAGGGTGTATTTGCCAATGCCAATTATCTGGTCTTGCATGAAGTAGGCAACGTGAAGCTTGGCTTTTTGTTGATTCACCACATTAACATTAAATTATTTCATTTTAGAAGTGTTTGTCTATTTAGAATTTTAATGCAATCTGGGAATTGTTTTTAGTAAAGAAGCTAAAGCATATATACTCATTGGCACAACTATTTTGGCTTTGTATTGTCATATTTTTTATAATACTTAATGTTTTATTTCTATGTTACTTTTTGCAGTGTGTTTCCTGTCTTACATAATTGTACAAATTAAAATTAGCAGGTATGATCAGTTTGGGGAAGAAGTGCAAAGTCCGAAGCACTGTCTTTGAAACTCGGATTTTTCTTTACTGCATACTGGCAATTAGCACTGGGTTTTGGAAGTCAGATGATTTTGGAATTTCTTTCTTTCTAAATTCTTTTTCTTTGTTGTCATTTTTCTATTGTTGTTGTTTTTATTTGCTTGTTTGCTTCTTGATTTTTTTGTCTTTTTTTCTTTAAAATAAAATAAAAACTAAATTTTTTTTCTTGACTAAATATACAAATATTTTATGTCTTGTAGAAGAAAAATTCCAACTATTTCTGGATACAAATACAATTTTATTAATCTTATCACAGGCATTTGTTGTATTATTTTTAAATTATTTAAATCTAGCAGAAATCTCTATGTATTTCTTTGTTGCTAAAGTTCTAATTATGCCCTCTTCAGAATGCTTCATTTTCTCTGGATAGATATCCATCATTATTTTTCCTGTTCCTCATCACTGAAAGCTTTAAAACCAAACCTATTTCTTTGCATCATGGTTCTTCACTCCTCCTTACCACTGCTTTGGCTGTGAGACAAATTCTCTGTGCATCAATAGTATGTCAGGAGTTGGGTTGCACAAGAACTGCTCTTTCATTTCAGTCAACACCTTTAAAGACTGTCGCTGCCTTCAGCTTTGTGCTCTCTATGGAATCACATTCACTTGAACTTTAACTCATTCCACCCATGAGACCATGTGGCACAGTCCTAGGATTGGGGCATCTCATGTAATTAATCAATTCAGAATTTGACCCATGGCATCCAGGGACTGAGTAGCTGAATCATGTTTATGAGACAGATCTAATGACAAAGTCTCATGTACTGATGAGGGCTATTTTTTTCCTCCATTCCTGGAAATGATTTTTCTGGCTTATTCTTTCTCCGTGGACACTTCAGTTTCTGCATCCTATTTTTAAAATAAAACTCTTTCTTTCAGCTACTTTCTATATGCAGAAGATCTGTAGTCTTTATTTTTTATCTTAAAGATGTTCTTTCCTTATGTCTGTGCAAGTACTCGCTGAGCCTTCTTGAATCTTATTAAAATACCAAGTAGATTTCTAAAATATTACTACAATAAATCATTTTTAAGAGGTACACTTTTCCTTTCACTTCCAAGATAGGGTTTCCTCTTTATCAGACTGCAGTATATTTCCATGAATCCAACTTTATTTTCTTACTCATTATTCATCCTCTAAGGAGCACATCTATACCTCAAATTAAATTCTGCCAACTAATCTGTGTGAGGGGGATGTATGCTGTGTGCTTTCCTATATCCTTGAGAACCAGTTAAATTCTTTTCTTCTTTGTAGACAATGAGAGCTACCGAAAAACACGAAAATCAACAATACTGCCCAGAATTCACTCCCTCATGATTATTCTTGCTTGTAGCCAATCCTGAGTTTTCAACTTGATTAAGTTACATAGTAGTGGACAGGTATCATTTTTATAAGACTGTTATTCTTATTCAATATATATCTGTACCTGGTTACTAGCTTGTTGAATCCTTTCCCCAGCTAGGTTACAGGAAAAAAGACTGAAGGAAGAGTTATCCTAAATTTAGACAACAGACGTCCACCAAAAATAAAAGAATTCTCTGTTCAGTTGCACAGAGTTGACGAAAAAGGGGAAAGACATTGATCTGGACATTAGATTTTTTTTTAATATATCTAATTGTCAGAAATTCCTGTTTCTCTCTTGCAATTTTAAAGCAGAGTTGGGAAGACTGTATAAGACCTGCCGCATACTCTACATTGGCAGTTCAAACTTAAATTCCTGACTCTGAGTTTCAGCTATTTCTTTTCATTGTTTTAATACATAAATAGTTCATTTAACTTGCAAGAACTTTTATCCAAATGTAACTACTTTCCTACTTAAACATAAGTAAAACAAAAAGAGATTGGTATTCTCAATAGAATAATAATATTGCTATTAAAACATAAGGGAAGAAGAGCATAAAAAAATAATAGCAAACAGCTGGGGATTTAGCTCAGTGACATACGCTCCTGCCTCGAAGGTGCAAGGTTGTGAGTTTGATCCTCAGTAACAAAAAAAAAAAAAAAAAAAAAAAAAAAAAAAAAAAAAAAAAAAAAAAAAAAAAAAAAAAAAAAAAAAAAAAAAAAAAAAAAGAAAGAAAACAATGCCCAATAAATTTAAAAGAGACTGATCATGACACTGCTTTAGAGTTTATTTCCAGGACAAATGTCAGGTGGAATAATTTAAATTTCTGATCACAATTATTTTGCTTATACTACAAATAACAGTTTTCTGATTTAAGAAGTTATTTCCCATGCACTGTATTCATTTACTGTACAGTAACAATAAAACAAAAGTATTGGATGTATATGCTTTATACTTTGCTCAGTTCTTATAAGACAATAAAACCAACAAGTTACCCAGAATTGTACAAGCTCATGATCCAGTGCACAAGTGTGAATTTTAAAAAATAATTGTTTATATTACTCCGAGAGCAGTTATCCAAAATTTAAAGCAGTATGAGAAAATTCAGGTAAGATAATCTGGATTTAAATTAACATATCCTCTACAAAGTATATACATATGGCTTTTATTTACCTGTTTAAGTATAAATATTGGCTTCTTTCCTAATGCAATTTAAACTTATACTTAAGAGAAAATTGTCTTATCTGCCATTCTGTGAACTGTTTGCTCATGTAGAATATTGTGAATGAGAATTCATTCTTTGAGTATGTGAGGTTTGGAAGTAAAAACCCACGAGATACTAGTATGCTTTGCAACATTTGAAAATGATTTCCAAATATGTTCAATGGTCAAAATACAAAATAAACTCTTCAATGATTCATGCCTTATATTCTAAAGGCATCCTCGCAGTTTTCAAGGCAATCAGACATGCATAGACTTTCTAAAGTAGTTTTGCATTTGTTAGATCATGAAAAAGCTGTAGGCAGTTGCAAATGAATATGATATAAATTCTAAATTGTGATAATAAAGAAAGCTGTTAATATGCAGATTCAATTCAGAATGACAATTTATTTTTTAACAAAACATGGATCATTTCATTCTTAAAAATTAATTGCTCATATTTTGGTATTCAATTCAATTTGCAGAAATATATAGGTGATAGGAAAAAGTATAATATCCATAGAGAATTCTTAACAATATAAAGTTTAACTTTCAAATGAGTTGTGCCAACATCAATGCAGAAATTCCATTATCTAAATAAAGTAAAAATAAATCAAATAGGTAGAGAGATAGATATTCTCTAGATGTTCACCTTAAAATACTTATGTTCTCTAAATTTAATGGAATTTTCTTTAAGTAAACTAATAATAAGACAGTGTTTTCCAAATTGTTCATTTGAATTGATACCTTATAAGTAAGTTGAATTTCTATAACTACTGAGTTCAGGTTTTTATTCACAAGTAACTTAAACCATTGTCTACTCTACAGATATTAAAACTGTTTTAACCCTTTCAGTTTCAGTTCATTGACAATACATGATAGTTTTTTTTTTTTAATTGGCAAAATGAGAAAAGTCAGTGGAAAAACTTATCTGAAAGTATTAATGAAAGAGAAATTGATCGCAGTTTCGTGGTTCTCAAAAAATAAGAATTCAGGAAATATTGTTCTGCACACTAAATCTTCATATCAGTAGAAGTACTACACTTACAAAACAAGTTATTTGATAAAGGAACTACTGTAAATCATGTGCAGAGTCAGTCACCAGTAAACAGGATCTAGTAAACCTGGGTCTGCAGTAGCAATGCTTCCTTCATCTGTCCAAAATTTGCATCTACTATTAACTCAGACTTTTAACATGGCAGTGAAATGAATCCCTAAGAAAATAATAATGTGATTTAAATATGTCTGTTATGTATATAAATATCTATATTCTGCTTATACATAGACATACATTACCCACGGGCAGTGGGCAGAGAGACAGCTCATTGATGGTGTTTTTTTCAGTCAGGGGCAGAGGAGGCTACAGTCTTTTATTCATCTCAGCTTGATACCTGGGTTGGTGGCCAAAGCTGTTTCATACATAGTCCGCATAAAAGTCTAACGTTGGCCTCTGTTGTCTTCTTGGGTCACGAAGGGTAATGACACAATACCGCCGTTGAAGGGACACCCCTCATCCTTGCTGACCTCATCTGAGAGGAGCTGTCCTGCTGCCTAGTCCCAGCCAGAGCTCGATCTGGGGAAGCTGAGGAGCAGTGGAAGGGGAGAATAAGGGAGATAAGGATTTACATCTCGTCGGTCTTTTGTCTTTTCTTTGAATAAATGTCACTTTTTGAGGCAAAAACAGACACATTATAAAGAGATATGCATGTGCATTTGTATATTTTAACCTGAGAACAATACATGAACAAAATGACAGTGTGGCTGTTTCAGTGCCAGTCTTTTCCACTTTATTACTAATGAATCCCGTAACTGAGAATAGCAAGAAGCTATAATTGTATATATATATATTTGTGTGTATATATATTTGTATGTATGCAGTCTAGGTTTTTCTCCCATCTTAATCCTACTCTGTCACCTGCTAATTGACTTTTTTTTTCCCTGCAAGTTCATTTCCCACCAAAGTCTTCCTAGCTTCTTTATTCTTTTTTGTAAACGAATAACTTGTTGAACACTGCTCTGTGAGTGGGGCAACCGTGATGCATGGATGAGATCTGTGCTGTCTGTGGACACTTTCCCTACTCTAAGTGAATGGGTAGTTGACTGAACTAGGGATGACTGTATCCTCATTTCTGATAATATAATTAGGACAGGAAATTGCCGGCCCTGATGAATGATGATACTATGAAACTGTAGATCTTTATGATTCTGTGATGAAGAAAGAGAAGTTGAATTCGTCTCTGGGGACAGAAAGGGAAGAATGAAATAGACACATAATGGGGATCTCTAGTGGCCCTTGAGACAGTCT
>RJWM01014759.1:0-49579 GCA_004363535.1 Dasyprocta punctata | reverse complement strand
AGAAGAAGCCAGCCATGATGCTTAGTGCCTGTAACCCTAGTAGTCTGGTAGGCTGAGGCAGGAGAACCATAAATTTGAGCCCGGCCTGGGCAATCTAGCAGCTTGGAGAAACCCTGTCTCAAAATAAAAATGAAAAGGGCTAGTGTAGCTCAATAGGAAGGCCCTGGGTTCAGTCTTCAGTAGGAGGGAGGGAAGGAGGGAGAGAGGGAGGGAGAAAGAGAGAGAGTCCCAGCACAGCAATAAGAGTCCTGTGGGGACACAGTCAGAAGGCCACTGCCCAGAACCAGGTGGAGAATCCTGGCCAGAAACTAAGAAACTAACCCTGACAGCACTTTAATCACCAACTTCCGGCCCTCAGAACTTCAAGACAATAACTACCTGCTGTTGAAACCATCTAGTCTGTGGTACTTGGCCAAGGCAGCGCCAGCTGAATAATATGCATTAAATGGGAAAAAGGGAAGATGTCCATAACAGAAGAAAAGGCAGAGTGGGAGATGCTTCTCTTCCAGGCCCGAGGGAGGCCCGGGATGTTTGACACTGAGCATCTGTGATTCAGGAGCTTCCAGGAACCTGAGAAAGGCCAGTAGTGTTCTGGTTCAGTCCCTGTAAGTGAGGCTCTACTGCCACCTGGTGGCGACACACTCAGTCCAGTCATCCATCCATCCTTCACTGCTTCAGGAACATCTGTTAGCTGCATTCAAAGTAGCTTGCTAAGTAACGAAAACAGAATTCGTGGACATCGGCCCACGCTTATGTTGTACTGAGCTTTGCCCTATAGTGCTTTTCGTACAGAAACGATCCTCTCTTTATTCCAGCCCTCAGAGAGGAGGAGAAAAGTGAGATTCTGAGACGTTAAGTAACTTGCCCCCACGTGGATAGCCGGCCCGTTAAATTCTGATCTTAAAGAAGGGAACGAGATCCCGGAGCTCTTTACCCTTGAGGATCTTGGTTTTCTTATTAAAAGGTAAAGACCATTTTATACGAGGCATACTAAAAGAAGGAGGAGGAGGGGGAGAGGGAGGGAAGGGGAGGGGGAGGAGGAGGAGAAGGGAGGGGGAGGAGGAGGAGAAGGAAAGGAAGGAAGGAAGGAAGAATGAAAGAAAGAAAGAAAGAAAGAAAGAAAGAAAGAAAGAAAGAAAGAAAGAAAAAAAGAAAGAAAGAAAGAAAAAAGGAAAGAAACTAGTGGTGTAAATTGGCAACATATCCTTTTATTCCTTATGGATTATTTTTAATTCACCATCAAGAATCTTTCTCTTCAAGTAAAAGAAACCATATTCAGGCAATTCTTTGCACATCCAAAGGACCCTGGTGCTGGTCTAAGCAAAGAAGGTTTTAGAAAATAGAAAGTCTACATTTTGTAGGAATGCAGGAGGGGGTATAGTAGAAGGCAGTAAAGGATTTAGAATAGAGAGAAACTACAGAGCTGTACTATCCAATATGGTAACCACTGGACACTGCTTAAATTTTACTTTTACCAATTAAAAACTAGAAATTCCACTGACCCAGCTAGTCCTCTTCTAGGTACTTTCCTGAAAGAGTTAAAGACATCATACTGCAGTGATCCATGCTCACCCATGTTCACAGGAGCACAATGCATAATAGCTAAGTCTTGGAAGCTGCCTAAATGTTCATTAACAGATGAATGAATGAAAAAAATGTGTTTATGCAAATGGAGTACTCCTCTGCCATAAAGATAAACTTGAGTCATTTGTAGGAAAAGGGATGTACTCTGAGACCATAATGTTAAATGAAATAAATCAGACACACATTTAAATGTAGCACGGTTTCTCTTACATGAGAAACCCAGTTATTTAAAAAAGGAAAATAAATAATAGATAACAAGAAGTAGAGAGACAGATCTTTCTCAGAGGGGTAGGGGATCAAGAGATGCAGGGAAGCCGGGCGTGGTGGTGCACACCTTTAATCCCAGCACTTGAAAGGCTGAGGTAGGAGGAGCGTTGCGAGTTTGAGGCCGGCTTGGGCTACAACGCGAGCACAAGGCCGGCCTGAGCTACATAGTGCGACCCTGCCTCAAAAAACTAGGGCTGGGGGTTTGGCTCAGTGGCTTAAGCACCTGTCTGGCAGGCACAAGGTTGTGAGTTCAACCCCTGATGCCACAAAAAAAAAAAAAGAAAAAGAAAAAAAAAAGGTGGAGAATAAGGAGATGAAAAAAGGAAGGTAGATGTGCTGTGTACCTGTGCCAAGTCCATACAGGAATGTAAACATCATGAGCTGCACACATGTTCTCATGAAAAATTTTACTTTTAATTGGTTCAATTCAATTAAAAATTCAGCTCCTCGATTGCACCAGCTGCAGCTCAAGCCCTCACCAGCCACCGCAGAAAGGGATTCACTGCTGTCCATGACTCCTCATCCTGGGGAATGAGTCCCCGCAGGGCTGCTCCAGACCTGGGCACCGGAGACCAACTGAATGCTGGGATCTGGTTGCTGACCAAGTCCAAGAGGAGGGACAGTAATCCCCGAGTACAATAGCTGGTTCCTCTTTTCCATTTACTCATCTAGGACTTGGCTGCTTTTTTTCCAGGAGATGATGGGAAATGAAGGAGGTCCTCATTCCTCCTTTCCGCAGAGTCCTGCGATAGGTCACTGGGTACTGCGGCTCCCATTTCCCAAAGGTCCCCTAGGAGGTGTCCTCTTGGCTGGAGGTTGGAGACGACAAAGACACTTTCTTCTCCCAGTCCCCACTTTGCTTGGGTCCTTTGCCTGGGCTGATGTTGCTGAACTTGTCCAGCAGCAGCCTTCACTGTCAACTGAGTTGCGTGGGCCTCTCAGTCCCCAGCCCTGCCTTCATGAAGTCCTGAAGGTGTCGTTTGATAAAAAGCTTTTTTTATGATTGTCATGCTTATTTGCTGGCCCATGAGTCTCTGATGCTAATGTTTTCGTTTTTCTACTTGTGAAGAACTGGCAAAATAGGAATTTCAGATGGGAAATAACAAGCTGGGAAAGTAAAATTTTACTTTAGGTTATCTGCTAAAGGGAAACCTCCTAAAACACACAGACATAAATACGCAGAACAGGGTTTATTTCAACTATTGTTACACCCCTTCTGGGTCACTGCTTTGCTGGGTCTTTGTCAAGTATCTGTTCTTTCCTCTGTAATCCTACTCGTCAGCCTGACTGAGATCCTGGACCAACTCTTCAACTAACCAAGCTCGTCAACTTCCTTCCCCTGGGCTGGGCATCCTGAGAAACACTCTTCAGCTAAATTTGTTCAACAGATATTGATTGCGTACCTGCTGCCCTTGAAGAACTATGGCCTAGTAGACCGACTGGTAGAATGAAATAGATACAGGTACGCAGACACATAGATTCATCATGAATATATCTATTGCCTAAAATTTATTTGTAATTGTAAAATTTATCTGTAAAAGGTAGAAATCTCAAACTAGCTTACATCAAAAAGGGAGCTTGCTAGTGCATAAAATGCAAGAATGTACTTTGGATTTAGGTGGTACATGATCTAGACTAGAGAGTCAAACAAGGTTGCAAGCTGACCCTTTCTCTCTCTCTCTCTCTCTCTCTCTCTCTCTCTTTCTCTCTTTCTCTCTCCCTCTCTCTTTCTCTCTCTGTCTCTCTGTCTCTCTCTCATTCTTTTCTGGCTCTGTTCCTCTTGGCTTTATTCTCACACTGCAGGTGAAGACCAGTGTTCCTGCAGCTCCAAGTTCACAGTGGAAACTCCCCTTCCTTCCCAACTGCTCCTGCTCAGGGACCATGCAGATGGTCACACCGTCACCTCTGCATTGTGCCTGCTGGATGTTCTGATGGGCTTGGCTTGAATCCACATGGTAACTCCGATGATCAAGGCGGAGAGCTGTGTCACAGTATCACTACCTCTGGAGGGAGGCCACAAGCTAGTGTTAAAAACTTCAGACAAATTATAGTTAATAGAGTTTATGTGAGTGAAGGGTGATTTCGTGAATTGGACAGCATTCAGAACTAGAAGGGGCTCCAAAGGTCCCAGTATCACTGAGTCCCTGGAAGTCAAACACAAATGAAGTCTTTCCCAGAGCCTGGTCTGATCACCTGACTATCTGTGATTAGCTGAAAACTCAGTTATTTGTTACAAAAATGTTTTCTTAGATTAGCTTTTAGTGTGTTTACATACTGTTATGGTTTGTGTCTAGATGTCCCCCTCTAAAACCTCATAGGGTCACAGGGCTTTTTCAGAAGTGCCTGGATCTAGAGTGTGTGATGCTAGGACTAAGGGCACGTGATTAGTAAATCAGTCCACTGGTTGGTCTGGCATAGTTCTGGCTGGGATTAAAGGTGTGAGTGCTGCACCTGCCCTAGGGTGTGTAGCCTGCATACAATATAAGGGATATGAAGAATCTTGTCCCCTTCTCTTGTTGTTTTTGCTACCTTGTGGGCGCCATGAACGGTTCTCTCTGACAGACCTCTGCCAAGCCATCCTGCCTTGGAGCCCACTGATTATGGACTGAAACCTTTGCAAAACTTTGAGCCAAATAAACCTCTCCCTGAGAAGTGTGTATTCATCTCAGATGCCCATTTTTGGATTGGGTCCTTGAATTTTAGGGGCCTGATTTCTTTTAATTCTTTATGTTTTAGATAGAAGTCCTTTGTCTGATGGACAATTGGCTAAGATATTTTCCCAGTTTGTGGGTTTTCTTTTCACTCTGTTGGAGATTTCCTTTGACATGCAAAAACTTTTTAGTAAGATGAGATCCCAGTTGTGGATTCTGGGAAGTGTTTCCCATGCAATTTGATTTTTGTCCATGAACTCTCTGCCTGCTCCTATGTCATCAAGATTTTTACCTACTTTGTCTTCTGGCAGGTTTAGTGTCTCTGTTTTAATATTCAGATCTTTTATTCATTTTGACTTTATGTTAGTGCATGGAGATAGACATGGATCGAGTTTTAGTTTACGGCATATAGAAAGCCAGTTTTTCCAGCACCATTTGTTAAAGAAGCTATCTTTCTTCCAAAGTACCTGTTTGGCCCCTTTGTCAATGATGAGGTGGCTAAGTGTGTTTGTAGTTGTGGCTGTATCTTCTAATCTATTCCATTGATCTTCAGGTCTGTTTTGATTCCAGTACCATGCTGATTTTATCACAGTAGCTTTGCAGTATAGTTTCAAGTCAGGGATGGTGATGCCTCCTGCCTTATCTTTGTTGCCCAGAATTGCCTTTGCTATTCTAGGTCTCTTCTGGTTCCAGATGAATTTCAGGAATGCTTTCTCTAGCTCCATGAGGTAGGCAAGTGGTATTTTGATTGGGATTGCATTAAATCTGTATAACAATTTTGGGAGAATGGCCATTTTCACAATGTTTGTTCTTCTTATCCATGAACAGGGAATATCTTCCCATTTTCTGAAATCCTCTTCAATTTCCTTTTTCAGAGTAATGTAATTTTCACTGTATAGATCTTTTACTTCCTTTGTTAGATTGATTCCTAAGTATTTCATTTTTTTTGGATGTTATAGTGAAGGGTGTTGTTTCCCTTATTTCTCTCTCAGTGACTTTGTTGTTTATGTACAGGAATGCTATTGATTTTTGAGTGTTGACCTTGTATCCAGTAATATTACTGAATTTGGTTATTACATCTAGAAGTCTTTTAATGAATTTTTTGGGGTCTTCTATGCAGAGTATCATATCATCTGCAAAGAGTGATAATTTCACTTCTTTCTTTCCTATCCTTATTCTCTTTATTTCTTTCTCTTGTCTAATTGCTCTGGCTAATATTTCCAGAACTATATTGAATAGGAGTGGTGATAATGGACATCCTTGTCTTGTTCCTGATTTTAGGTTGAAATATTTTAGTTTTTCTCCATTTAGTAAGATGTTGGCTGTTGGTTTATGATATATGGCTTTTATCAGGTTGAGATAGAGACCATCTATTCCAATTTTCTGTAGGGTTTTATCATGAATGGGTGTTGGATTTTGTCAAAAACTTTTTCTGCATCTCAGAGAAAGAAATACAAATGGCAAATAAATATATGAAAAATGTTCAACATTAATGGTCATTCGGGAAATGCAAATTAAAACAACACTGAGATTTCATCTCACTACAGAAAGAATGGCCAAGATTAAAAAATCAACCAACAACAAATGCTGGAGGAGCTGTGGGGAAAAAGGAACTCTTCTCCACTGTTGGTGGGAGTGTAGACTGGTACAACCACTGTGGAAATCAGTGTGGAGATTCCTCAAGAAGCTAGGATTGGAGATCCCATTTGACCCAGCTATCCCACTTCTGGGCATTTTCCCAGAAGAACTGAAAACATCATACCACAGTGATATTTGTACACCCATGTTTATAGCAACCCAATTTGTAATAGCCAAATCTTGGAAACAACCCAAGTGCCCATCAATCAAGGAATGGATAAAAAAGATGTGGTATTTTTATACAATGGAGTACTATTCAACTATCAAGAAAGATTGCACTGAGACTTTTATAAGTAAATGGACACAACTTGAGACCATACTCAATAAGTGAGATAAATCCAACCCACATGTGTAAATTCCATATTGTCTCCCTAGTGTAAGAAACTGAAAAAGTATATATGATCCAAAATATACAATAAATAGTGTGTAAGGGTAAGAAACTGCTCAAAGAGCAAAAGTAATTGGGAAAGGGAAAAAGAGGAAAGAAGGAAGGGAAAAGGAAAAAGACATAAATCTGTATTTATGTATATGCAAGATAACTAAAATGACTATACTGCTGAATGTATCAGTTATTGAGCAAGATCGGTTAGTACTCATATGATTAGATCAATTTTGCATGCCTATATCTGTTAACATAAGCAACCATGTTGAATGTAACAGTATGTAATATTACAACCATTGTCAAGTTCCTATCATCTTGTTTTGTAAACCTACAATGTTACTGTTGTGGACTTGCTGTTGTCATTTGTTTGTCTCTTTTGCTTTCTGTCTTTCTTATATGTGTCTTTTTTTCTCTTAAATAATAAATAAATAAATAAACCTTTCCTCCTTTCACTTCAGGTGTTGGGTATTTTGTCTCAGGAACGAGAAAAATAACTAAGGCGCGTACAATATGTTAGGTTGCCAGTTTGTTATGCAGGAACTCAGAGTGCAGGGACAGCCTCAGGCCGATAGCTTCCCCATTGTTTGATTTGATCGTAGGTAGACAGAAATTAGCAGATGTCTCTACAGGAAGCACAAGACATAAAAGCACAGTAAGTAGGGGCCTCACTCTGGATGGGGTCTCAGGAGGCTGAGTGGCAGAAGGTAAATCTGAGCAGACTGCTGAGAGAGGTGCAGGAGCGGCTGGGCCGGTAGAGGAAGGGGAGGGAATGTAGAGAGGGGACCCCGTGGCCAGATTGGCCTATGGAGAATCATAGAAGAGTGAACTGTGTGTTATCTCTGTGTCCCAAGCAAAAAGCCTGATTAAAGGTAGGCTCTGGAGTCAGAGAAAGTGGTTTGAATTGCATCTAAATTCTGAAACTTACAGGGTGAGTCATCTTTGTTGGTTATTTAAAAAAAAAAATCACCTAGTGCCTCAGTTTCCCCACTTGTGAAATGGGAACTGGCATAGTACCTTCCTCCCAGCGTTCTTACCAGGCTTAGTTGAAATGTGTTCATGTGTTTAAAGCATTTGGAATAGGTCTGGCACATCAAAAGGGCTAAAAATATTTGTAAAATAAAATAAGCATGGTTATTGATTAAGGCTGTGCTATAATGTTATTTAAAATAATAGGTAAAAGCCAGGCATAGTGGTGCATTCCTGCAATCCCAGTAGCCTGGAGGCTAAAGCAGGAGGCTCGCAGAAAGTTGAAAGCCAGCCTGGGTTAAATAATGAGTTGAAGACCAACCTGAACTATATAGCAAGATCCTATCTCGAAAGAACAAAACAAAAATAAGTCAGTAAAATAAAACAATGGCTTGTGATTATTTGGTGCAGTGGTCTACAAATCTAATTTAAAAGATTGGAACCAAAAGAACAGAATTTTACCTAATGACTATTCATACAGGTAACATTATATCAGGTTCCAGTTCTTTCTCATATATCAATTGCACTCTAGCTGCTTATAACTGTGGTTGTCCCACAGTGCAAGATTTTATAGGAGATGGAATTTCTCTTTCTGGCTTTTCTTCCTCAGGTCTAATCTTGCAAGCTGA
The DNA here is from genome assembly GCA_004363535.1 of Dasyprocta punctata. NCBI lineage: Eukaryota > Metazoa > Chordata > Mammalia > Rodentia > Dasyproctidae > Dasyprocta > Dasyprocta punctata. Next base: position 41,462 of record RJWM01014759.1, on the reverse strand, counting down.
TTTTTGCAAACCATTGCTCAGTTTAGCCCACTCTTGTCTGATAAGAACAGCCTGCCCCACACGATCATGCAGGAGGAGAATTTAACAGAACATGCGCACAACCTGCTCAGCCTTTTGTTCAGTTGGTAAAAGGCCGGGCTCAGAGATCGGGTTGCTGGCCTTGTGGTTCCTAGTCTGTGTATCACAGTTTCCTAGCTGTGAGCAGTGTGAGCGACAATGGCCAGATGTTCTCAGTGTATTTCATTCTCTGGAAAACCTCCAGCCTTCACTTTTAAGCAACAATGACTTTCAAAATGGCAAACAAAAGAGACCACATCTCGCTTACGATCTTCCAGGTGATGGGGGAAGAGAGGAAGTTGGGGTGAAAAAAGCCTGTGGTGAGGCCGGGAGGACAGGGCAGCATGATAAAGGCTCGCGGGTCACACTGTCTGGGTTAGAATCTTCACCGCTGTCCCAAGTCGAGGGATTTGAGAAAATTACCTATTCTTTGGAGCTTCACTTTCCTCCTCTATAAAACAGGGATAATAATAATATAACCCAGCCCCAAGAAGTCCCCAGTGGTCACTACTCCTGGTGCTGTGGCTTTGCTCAGTTCCCTCCAGTGGAGTCAGAGTGGGTCTGTGTGACCAGGCAGAAGTAGTGGTGTGTGGGTATTTCTCAATAATGTTCGCTAATGGCGAGAGAGATAGCTTTGTAGCTTCTGCCATTTCTTCCACTTTTGGGGGACAGGAAACCTCAGGCTCCCTATCCTGATGGCCCGGCCAGAATAGAAGGGGCAGACACACAGAAATGGGCACTCTGTGTACAATGTGATGGACTCACTGGTCCTCTGCTAATACGCCTGGGGGCTCAGGCGTATGTCTTAGTCCATTCGGGCTGCCATCACAAATATCATAGGTGGAAACAACAGAAATGCGTTTCTCCACGTCACTGGGAGTGTTTTGCCCTCTCAGTTTCCCATCCAAACTTTACGTTTTCGATCAGGATGGATTTCTAAAGTGTGATGGACTCACGCAGCAAACAGTGAAGTCCTGGTGCCCTAGTTTTATGTGTGTAGCTAGCTAGTCTGTTTCACAGGCCCGGCACCTGAGACATAATCACAACTATATTGTGTTCTTTTCCCAGCCCTTCTCAGCTGTTCTCAGGAAGTTAGTGTTTCCTTGGGCCTGAAGAAAATCTTGTGCAGCAGGTTCATGACTTTTTGGGACACTCAGGTTATACAAAGTTCCTCAAGGTACCTGTTGCAAATCGCAGCCCCAGCTCAGTAATTGGAAAGTAAGCTGAAGCCGGTGTCTTCATTAACTCAGAAAACCGTTGTGCCTGTTTCAAGCTGAGGGGTTTGAGCACATAACTTACTTATTACAGCTTCAGTTTCCTGGGACTGGAGGGCTTTAACAACAGACCTTTGTCACTCACAGAAATGGGGAGATCAAAATCAAAGTGCGTGCAGATTTAGTGTCTTACAGTTGGCTGCTTTCTGGGTATAGCCTCACAAGACAGTGAAAGGACATTCCCGTCTCCCCTCTCTTCTCTTCTTTCCATTATCTCTTTCCTCTCTCTGTCTCTGTCTCTGTCTCTGTCTCTATCTCTTTCTTCCTATACTGGAGATGGACCGAACCTTGACAACACTGAGCCACAGCCCCAGGTGGCCCAGACTTGCTGTCGGACACTGTGGTGGCCTGCAGTGCCTTCCAGAATTGCACGGTCCCATTCAAACAACTGGACAGAACAACGGAAGAACATGAAAGCTTAATGTATATTGAAAACGTTTAAGATATTGCAGGCAAGAAAAGTAGGGAGAAGCATGTTCTGAAGAGAAAGAAAGATGTGCTCGGGAAAGAAATGCTAAGAAGGGTTCCAAAGAAACCTTTAACTTCTTGGAAACACTCTCAGAGAGCAGTGTAAAGAGATAAACACACTTGCCGGAAAGATAAGCCATCCATACAGTTCATTCCCATCATTCCCAGTAGTGACATTGCGGGAAACACTGAGTCGGTGACTCCTAGGAGAAGGAATTACAGTGGGTTCCAGTGAGCCTCCCGTCACAACATCTCCATCAACCGGTCTATACATAACTTCGTTTTCTGTGTGTTTCTGCTTAAAGACACTTTATGCAATATACAGTTGATTCATCAGCACTGAACTCCCAGCCAACAGACTCTAACTCATTGCTGAGCTCGGTTTATCCGACATAGGCGTGTTCTCCCTGAAGGCTACGGCAGCTGTCTTGCGCTCAGGAACACATCTTTGGCTTTTCCTTGGGGAAAAATTTAAACAGTGACATCGTTGACAAAAAAGCACGACAATGTGAAAATGTGTGACACGAGACTGCAAAATGATCTTTGCTGGTAGTAAAAGCAGCGACAAGGACGCAGAGCGGCCCCGCGGCTGAGCTCAGCTGAGACCTTCTAACCCCGGGGACTCAGTTCTCGGCGGCTCTGTGAAGGACCACGCCAGCTCCTGTGGGTACCCATTCGATGTAACAAGTTTTCACACACTGCTGAATTTGCAAATACCAAATCCATAAAAAATGAGGACCGACTATCATATATACGTGTATTTCATGATCAGAGGAATTAAGGACCACAAGAGAAAGGACGTGCCCTGGGAAAGTGTTCATAGAGAAAGCGGGCAGGAAACAGCGGCGAGGTGGGTGAGGAGGGCCTTCCAGGCCAGCGAGCGGGCCGGGCAAGCTTCCACCTGCCTGTGACCGGGCAAGCAGTCTGGAGGCAGAAGGGGTTGCTCTGGAAGGCGGGAGACAGCGGCTTGGGGTGATGGGGGGAGGTCGGGGTTAGCAGGCGTGGAGAAGTGGGCCATCTGTCTGCAGGGCTCAAAGCCGCAGGGAGATGGGAGGGTGAGCTCGACTTTCTTTTCTTTTTCTTTTTTTTTTCCTTCATCTTCTTCTTCCTCCCCCTCCTCCCCCTCTTCCTCCTCCTCTCCCTCCCCTTCTTCTTCTTCTTCTTCTTCCTCTTCCTCTTCCTCTTCCTCTTCCTCTTCCTCTTCCTCTTCCTCTTCTTCTTCTTCTTCTTCTTCTTCTTCTTCTTCTTCTTCTTCTTCTTCTTCCTTTTTCCTCTACTGCACAGTACAGTGAATGTAGCTAATAGTGCCACACATTTCATTGTCACTGTGTCACTGGAAAAGTGGCTCTCAAATGTTCTCATCGTGGAAGATGTCAAATGTGTGAGGTGAAAGATGGGTTGTTTTGACCATTCTACGTTGTTTTTTTAAAAATTGCAGTATTGGGCTGGGGTTTTAGCTCAGCAGCTTAAGCGCTTACCTGGAAAGCATGAGATCGTGAGTTTGATCCCAGGTAGCAAAAGAAAAAAAAATTGCTGTATCATGTCATGCCCTATAAATATGCCTAGTTCTTTTTTTGTTTGTTTGTTTGTTTATTTTTTGTTTTTGTTTTCAAATTCATTTTATTTCAAATAGAAAAAACTGAAAAAAATTCAAAACGTCGATCAGGGGACAACAATGATACATGCATTGTGCATTGTCATCCCCAAATCACTCACCCAGAGCACAAGACATCTGCATTCAATTGTCTGAACAATACCAGCATAAATCTTTCTCTTCAGTGAACTCAGAGAAATCGGTAGTGTAACTATCTTAACTACTTTTCATACATATATATACATATACATATATATATACATATATATGTATATGCATATATACATATGTTGTTTCTTTCAGTTTCTCACACTAGTGAGATGATACGATGTTTACATGTGTGTCTGATTTATTCCACTTTTGAGTATGCTTTCAAGTTGCATCCATTTACCTAAAAAAGTCTCCAGTTTATCCTTCTTTATGGCTGGGTAGTACTCCATTATATGAAAATACTACATCTTTTTTATCCATTCCTCAGTTGGTGGGCATTTAACTTGTTTCCAAGATCTGGCTATCACCAATTTAGCTGCTATAAACATAGGTGCACATATATCGCTGAGGTAAGATGTTTTTAATTCTTTTGGGAAGATGCCCAGAAGAGGAATAACTGGGTCAAATGGGACTTCTAGTCCTAGTTTTTTGAGGAATCTCCGCACCGATTTCACACTGGTTGCACCAGCCTGGATTCCCACCAACAGTGGAGAAGAGTTCCTTTTTCCCCACAGCCCTTGCAGCATTTGTTATTGGTTGATTTCTTGATAATAACCATTCTTTCTGGGGTGAGGTGGAATCTCAGTGTTGTTTTAATTTGCATCTCTTGAATGACCAGTGATGTGAAACATTTTTTCACATATTGGTTTGCTGTTTGTATTTCTTCATCTGAGAAGTGTGTGTTCATCTCAGTTGCCCATTTTTGGATTAAGTCTTTAAATCCAAGAGGATTGAATTTTTTGGGTTCTTTATATGTTCTCTATAATAATCCTTTGTCTGAGGTACAGCTGACATTTAAGTTTTTTTTGTTGTTTCTGTTTTGGTACCGGAGATCAAACACATGACCTCATTTCTGCCAGGCAAGCGCTGTGCCACTGAGCTGTATCCTCGGCCATGCCCCATAAATATGTGCAGCTACAATTTGTCAAAATATTTTAAAAAGCAAGGTTAAAAAAAAGAAAAGAGAGAGAGACAGAGGGGAGAAAGAAAGAAAGAAAGAAAGAAAGAAAGAAAGAAAGAAAGAAAGAAAGAGAAAGAAAAAGGAAAGAGGGAGGAAGGGAGGGAGAGAAGGGGGAAGAAAGGGTGTCTGAGACACACCAGCGGGAGAACATAAAGAGCAAGCCAACCCTGAGTCACTCACGGATTTGTTCAACTCTGAATTCCAAGTAAGAGAGGCCTATTGTGCTGGGTGTTGCAGCACACACTTGTGATCCCAGTTCTGGGAGGCTGAGGCAGGACAATCACTGTGCATTTGTGGTCATCCTGGGTTATATAATGAATTCAAAGGCAGCCTGGAATACATAGAGAGACCCTGTCTCAAAAAACCAAAAATGAAAATAAAAAAGAAGGAAGGGGGTGGCTTTTGTAACAAGATAACAAAATAGTTCCTGAAATACCAATTGGTAGATGAGAAGAACATTTAGGAGGAAACCCTTTTAAATTGGTCCTCACTCAAGAAGACCTATTTCATGACAAGCAGAAATAACCTGTTTGGCTGGCAAAGCAAAAGAAATTCGACTTGAAGCCAAGCAATGAGATAGAAATACAGCTTTTGAAAAGGAAATCCTGCAGATACTTGTTGAACCTGGCCAAGCTTTCATTCCTTAGAACAAAAGGAGCTAGTGTGGTGAGGAATTACTGGCTTCTAAGTAGGAAAACCTGAAACAAAACTGGAAACTCTGAGTCAGAAATGAACTGGCGTTACCAGCTCGCCCTCAGGTGGACCCAGAAGAGACCTGGAGCCACAGAGAGAACAACGTAGACTGAGACCAGCAGCTGCAAAGACTTTTCTCTTTTAACTTGAAAGCAGCTTCCTCCCTTACTTCATCCACTTGCCCTCTTACCCGAACCAGGGGTTTGTTGCACTCAGAAAAATCACTAACACTAAGTTGCTGCAATGAATGGTTTTGTGTGAGTGCAGCAATCCCAAAGGAAATTTCCCACCTGGGTTTGGCTGTCCAGACTTCAAAGCAGGCCATCAAAGTCTGGCTACAATCTCTTCACCACCTGACATGCATCAGAATGTTCAAAGCAGCACTATTTATACTAACCCAGAACCAGGAATGACCCAAAAGCCCGTCCACTGTAGAACAGATAAAGAAATCTTGGTATATCCACACACAGAATACTATACAGCAATAAAGATGCACGGGCTACAGCCACACACAGCAATATGGAAGAATCCCATGAACACAATGTTGAGCTGAGGAGCTGGGCATGAGGGCACATTCTGTATCCTTCTGTGTAGATAAAGGAAATATAAATAGCACAAAGAGTCAGTCATATGTGAGTCACAAGCAGTGCTTACCCCAGGAAGCAGGATTTATATAGACTAGAGGGATCTTACAGGGGTGATCTAGGGAGCCAGTGGTAAAGTTCAGTTTCTAATCTGGTTGCTGCACTGGTGTGCTCAGTTTATAAAGTTCAGTGAGCAGTGCACACTAATGATTTGTGCACTTTAATAAGTGGAATAGTTTGATGCAATAGTTTGATGTTCCCCACAAATGTTCATGTACTGGAGCTGAATCCTCAGATTCGTGTGTTAATTGTATTGGGAAGTGGGACCTTTGGGAGAAAATTAGGATTAGATGAAATCACAAAGGTGAAGCCCCTAGGATGGCTCTAGAGATTTTACAACAGGAAGAAGAGAGACCCAAGTCTGCACACTTGGTCTGTCTGGCCATGTGACACCTCCGCCATGTTTGGATGCGCCCGAAGGGCTCTCCTTCCAGACACCAAGCCCACACTCTCCAACTTCCCCCACCTCCAGAACCAGGATCCTTATTCTTCATTAACTCACCAGTCCCCGAAATTTTGTTATAGTGACAAGAAACTGACAAAGACAGATAGTGTGCTTCAGTGACAATGTTCTAAAGTGCTCACCATCAGCAAGAGGTAGTCAGGGTGTTTTGGTGCTGTATGCAGGCAAGTTGCCTAGTGAGTAGCCTTAGGAGACAAAGAAGAGTCAGGAAGGTAGCTTTCTTTATTTTTTTGCCCCCAAGGTCAATACCAACTAAAGCACTGAACACAAAGATGCCTGTTATACGCTCTCATTCCTTCATTTATTTACACATTTCTTCATTTATCCGGCAAACATAGAGTGGGAAAATATATAGTCTGGGACTTAGGGATACTCCATCTGTTAGAGAGACTAACAGTTAGGGACACAATGCTAAGTGTTTTGTTGGAAGACAACATTTGTGTATTAACAGGTGTCAGGACAGTGGTCTCCAAAGCAGTGGTCCTGACGTACATGATTATCTTGTGAGCTAAATTTCCTTCAACCCCCAAAATGTCCTCCAGGCCTCTAAGTCAGTGGATTCATTAAATATGCCCACAAATCACCTGAGGATGTGGTCAAAGTGCAGATTCTGGTTTTCTGAGATCTGCATCTCCAGCAAGGCTTCGAGAAGGTGCTGACACTGCTAGTCCTCAAGCACACTCTTGTGTGGGGAAAGAGAGACTCCAACTCAGGCCAGCACGACCATCTGTTTGTCCTGGCTCCAACCCAGGAGAGGCAGAGCTGTGGAGAAGGGGGCTGGATGACCAAAGAGGTTCTCCAGACTCTGCTTGCTATCAGCCTTGGAGGTGGGCATGGCTGGGTGTGCAGTGGAGATCACAGATACTGTTTTATAAAATTGGTAGAACTCTGTTTTATGCTTTCCTTTCTGGCCTCCTCAGTTGGCCAAACCTTCTGCTGACATGAAGAACAGACTGGAGACGTGAATATGCACACCGGAGTCCTGCACAGGTCTGCGGAAGCGAGAACAGATTAGCACAAAGATGGGGAAATGGGTTAGAGTTGCCGCAACTGTTTTGAAAGCTGAACACAAGAAAGATAGCTGAAATAATTTCTTCCATGTTTCCACTCATTGGAGGGAGGAGGTGTAGGCAGTCATGTATACCTTGTTCCCTTAGACAAAGAGTCTACTAGATGGCAGCCCAGACTGGGGGGAGACAAAGAAAGGAGAGTTTGCGGGGTACAAAGACATCCAGGCTTAAGGGGCCGAGAGCCCGGGAAACTTGAGCTCAGCGTGGTTGGCACATGGCGTGTGACGGCTCCTGAAATGAGGGTCACAGAGCAAGGTGGGGCCCCGATAGAAACAAGAAATAAACAGGAAGCCACAGAAGGTTGTTTTGGGTTTCATGTATGGCTTTGGGTTCTAGTGACATTTTTTTTCATCTCAATAAATAATTTTTTGAATAGGAACCTTATCTCAATTACTTTCTTGAAATTTCCACTTCTTGCCCTTCTCTTCCTCAACCACCTCGCTTTTCTCCTCACAAGCACATGACACAGTGAGTTTCTTGAGACTCTTTCCAGAAATATTGTAAGTAGGTATGGGCAAGTTTTTAATATATTACACAAAACAGCACATCATCTGGAATCGGTAGTTTGTCACACTGTCCACCACACCTCTCCCTTAACTTCCCCACTCTTTTACCCTGACTCCAACTGCATTTTGATCTAACTTGTTGACTCCGCCTCTTCACCATCCTTCACGGTTCTGGGGTCCCTCACTTCCTCAGCTTGCACACTATCCTGACTAAATCACTCCGGACAGGTACACGTAACTGGAGAAAATTCACAGAGTAATGCTGGCCTGGCTCACTCTGGATCCGTGACCAAGGCCCTCCAGTGGCCCTGACAGGTGCCTGGCCACCAAACGAACCCATTTAGTCTTCCTTCCTCCTCAATGACTTCCTCATACCCCCTCTTCTCTCCTGGAGCCTTTGGCAGCTCATTTCTCCTCAATTTCATTCCCTTCTAATGACTTTCCTACTTCACGGCGACAACCAACACACTTAGAGGAGGATGTCCATCCGTTAATGCTTCTCAATTCACTACCTACCTACGCACATCTGCGCCACCCACTCTGTCCCCCATCCTGGGGTTATGGGTAACTGTCTGTGTCCAAGTTAAGCCTTCTTCACTTGTGGCCTGTATTCGTCTCTGTTTGCAAGCAAGCCTCCCCTTCACGTCAATTTAAACATCCTATCCCCTCTGCACTAGAATATTCCCAGGAGCCAACAAATACATTACTTCTTCCATTTTAATAAAAGTACCTCTCTTGATCTTATTTTCCTCTCTAGCTATGACCTACAACTCCCTCTCTCTAGCACAACTCTTCAAAAGAATAATCTCTATATACTCTGATTTTAATTCGTATCTCTTCCCATTGTTCTCTAATCTCCTTCGCCCCATGTTTCTCCACCATCCATTAAAGCTGATCTTGTTGGGATCACTAGTGACCTTCATGTCACTGAGCCCGATAGAAAATACTTAGCCCTCGTCTCGTAAACAAACCACAGCGTTGACCCAGCTGGTCATTTCTTCCTCCTTGAAACACTTTCTTTTCCTCTGAAACACATAATCCTTGATTTTCCTTCCACATCACAGGTCTTTCTTTCTCAGTCTCCATGGACAGTTCCCCTTCTTCTCCCCGTGTGCTGGGTTCCTGCTTTTCCTTTGGACTCCATACTCTTCTCTCCAGGTGCTGACCCAGCATCTCCCCTCGGATGATAGAGACATCCCAAACTTGCTATGTGAAAGACCAAACTTCTAAGCTTATTCTTTCACACCTGCATCAGCTTCACCCACAATCTCCTGTCTCAGTCAATCAAATTACATTGTCCTAGTCTCTCATGCCAAAAGTCTTGGCATCACCTTTGGTCCTAGCCACCGTCCTCCCTCACCTCAGAACTACAATAATTCCTATAGTAATTCCCAGTAAAGTTCTTAAAACTGAAAACTCTTAACTGTTTACCTTCTAAGGCAATAATGAAAAAAGGAGGCAGAAGAGATACACTTAGAATTTTATTTCTTTCCTCTTGTCTGGGCCTTCAACACAGGTCCCCCTTCAATTTATCTCCCATGCTGTCGGAAAGAAAATAATTCTCAAAGGTGATGGAAGAAAAATTCTGAGATGTCCTAAATGTAATTCAGAAGATCAAAGGCAAGGTACTATGAGCGGATCAGGGAGGATGATCACATAACACCTATTGTCCTAACCACTAGAACACTGTTCCACTTACCTGAATCCATGTTAAAACCTAAACTTAAGACTGCAGGCAGCAGAGTGCCAGGGGCCACTGTCTCCTGTTCACACATTTTCAGGATGATTGACTCCAGCCAACCCAGAGGCAACAAATAAAACTTCTCCTATGGACTCCCCTCCTAGCCCCAAGCTTTCTCCTCTTACATTTTCTTGCCCCTGTTATCTACAGTCCAGTTAAGTTCCATGGAAACAATTCATGCTTTCCTTCTTCGATTTTTCATTTTAAAAATGGTCTTGGCACCCAGGTCTACTAGGCATTTTTCTAGCTGCTATCCAGGCTTACAGTTGGGAGAGTGGAACTTGTCCCAGGACCTGGTCCTTTTCTTCTTAGCATCTGGGTTGGCTCAATAAACCCTTTTGTTTCAGAGAAGCCTCAGCCTGAAGAGTTTTGGTTTAACAGGGACAAATGCCAAGCATGCACATTCCAGTGAAGACCCATGGTGACGTCTTATGCCCCAGAGGATAAGTTCTAAGGCCTTGTCATGGTGCACAGGGCTTTGTGATTCCAAGCCCCTGCCTTCCTCTTCAGGACCCCTCTCTAAGTCTACCCAACATGATCTCATGCTAAGGCCCTTACCTGGACTTGCCAGACAAGAAAGTTCTAGGCAAAATCTGATGACAAGGAGGAGGAACAAAATGTTTGTGGAGAGGTAACACACTCATGGCAGGAAGTACAAGTATGGTGTATGGGGGACGTGAGGTACCAGGCAGGAAGTTCAGCACAGCCTGGGGAGAGAGTGCTTCCGGGGTCAATCAAAGGATGGGACCAGACAGCTAAGCAGGAACAAAACCCTGAAGGGCCCCCAGCCAAGAAAAGGCTGGTGTTACTGTCATTCTGCTAATGTAAAATATGACTGTGGACCAATGTGTAGAATGACATTAGGCTTTCACCTGGGGGTTTATATTGCTTGGGCAACATAAGAGACTCATTTTTCATTTAAATATAATTTTCAGACTTAAATCATGAAAGCATGAAAATGTACTATGTATTATCATATACTACTCATGAGAGATTATTTTTAAAATTTTGCCAAAGCTTTCTTCTAAGAATAGGTCTAAATTCATCTTTTAATTATGGGTAGTAAGGCAAAAATTCTACTTTGAAAATGGGCCCTAAATCAAAAGAGGTAGAAAAACATTACTGCAGACATTGGTGAGACCTAGAAAGATTCTAAGCAAGGCTGTGAGATGAATAATTTAGGAAAAAAAATGCTTTGTAGATAACACGAAGAGAAGAAAGACCCGTGTGGAAAGGTTAGTGAGACCCGTGCAGTAAGGCGGCGAGGGGCTGATAAACCAGAGCAAACACACAGAACTGATGAACACGCCCAGCTGAGACCAGGCGTCCGTAAGGTCTGGGGGACAGAAAATTCGAAACAATGCTGTCTTAAACAAAGGAGAAGTTTATTTCTCTCAAATAAAAGAAATCCAGAGCAATCCACACAGGGGTTCTACAACCTCCAGAAACCTGACTGTTCCTCTGTCACAGCTCCGCCTGTCTTTCCAGCTCATGTGGCTCCAAACTTGTGGTATAACACGGCAGGCAGAGCTCCAGCCACCGATTCTGTAGTTCTGGTAACAAACTAGAGATAGGGGTTTGTTTGTTTGTTTGTCTTTGTTTGTTTGTTTTAATTCAAGTTAAGGGCACTTTCTAGAAGTCATAATCAACAATTCTGCTTATATACCATTGGTCAGGATTTAACAGCATGGTGTAAATCCAAAAAAGGATGGGAAATGTAATCTTTTCCTGGGCAACCATACGTCCAGCTGAGAGTGTTTTATTACTAAAGATAGAAAGAAAAATAAATATTGGTGGATGATTAATGACCTCTGTCAAACCAGATATATAGCCTGTAGAGGAAAGCAAAGGCATATTGTTAACTAGTAGGATTTTGTACCCCCAGACTTGTCCTCCCCAAATGCATCTCTCCTTCTCATCCCATGTTTTGATTCCTCCAGTGCCCCCTGACTACCCCTCATTTCCCATGCTCAATCCTACCATCTTTCTACTAAAATCCTGTTCATAGTTCAAGTCCTACTCATGCTATATCACCCACAAAGTTATTCCTGACCATGTCATGGGGAAGAACTTTCCCACTAGAATTTCATGTATAGTGTTCCACGGGGCTGGGCTTTCCTCAGTCATCAGTACAGCTGGGAACCGGTGTAAGTTATCCAACAGGCAGAAGACAGCCTTCTCCAGCAGCACTGTGGAATAGAATGCACTTAATAACAGGAATATGAGCAAATTATGATGAATAGTTAAAAAATAAAAAAAGGAAAGTGCTATGGGAAGGAAGGAAGGAAACATGTGTTTATATTCTTTTAAGGGAAGCGCTAGTGCACCCAGCGAAATTTCCTATAAATGCATGTCAGAAAACATGATCTTTGCTGATGCTGCAATCCCTTCTGAGAGGCCTAATTTGGCACAAAGCGCTTTGCTGAGCAAACACTCATTATTTTTCATTTGCCAGCTCTTCCTGAGAGCTCTTTCTAACAAAACAAAACAAGGGAAAAGAAATGATTAAAATGAAAGCCAATAACAATACTCATACTAGCTAACACGTAACGATGCTCGCTCTGTGCCAAGCACAGGGCCGAACACTTCACATTCGTGATCTCATTCATCTTCCAGAGCCCTGCGAGGCCCAGGCACCTCGCTTACTCTGAAGGGATGGGAGGACTGAGAAAGGTTTCCAGGTGAGCAGTAAGGCTGCAATGCTTTTTGTTTATATGGCTTGCTGCATACGTGCGTCACATCTTTTCATAAAACTTTGGATTGTCTTTTTCACTGTGAAGAGGCCCTTTGGTAGACAGACACTAATGCTGTCTTTATTTGACAGATGCAAAGAAAACCCTCATTTTTAAAACCATTCCCAATCCACTGGTGGATATAAATAACAGTCCAATTATCTGTCAATTGTTAACTTTGTACACCCTATATTTGGGGATCAGTGGTATCTTAGGAACTCATTCTTATTTAGTGTCTTGGTCACTTTCCTTGTCACTGGGACTAAATACCTGATGACTGCAACTTAAAGGAGCAGAGGTTTACTTTGGCTCACATTTTTAGTCCCTGGTCTGAGGGCTCCAAGGCAGGAAGACATGGCAGAGAGGTGTGACAGAGAAAAGTTGCTTATGAATCACGAGGCTTGAGGGGGACATCTAGATACACACTGCTGGGCAATTATCTTTTGATAAAGCTATTAGTCAATTGAGGAACTCATCTGTAGTTGTCTGTGGATAGTTTTTTCCCTTGTGTAGCTGGGGATCAAATCTATCACCTCGCACATGCTGGAAAGTGCTGAACCACTGAGCTATACCTCCAGGCCCTGGAGAACTTTTCTTGAAAACAAGTGGCATAAACCTTATGAGCTCCTAGCAGTCAGTAACGGAAATAACAATATCAACATACATTAAGACTATCTTTTCTCTGTGCTAGGTAAGAAAGATAATTTGATGGTCCATTATTTTATTAAATCAATCATACTGTATCAGATGTCATCCCAGGCTTAGAGACCTCAAAAATATTTGCAAATGTTGATCATGTCATAGATTCTTAGGTCCCATGAAATTAGGACCTATGCATGTAAAGTAATGGGTTTCATAATTTGGGTTTTTTTTCCCCACCCTTTGGCTTGCAGGGGGCCAACCCAAGGATACCCAGATGTAGAGCGCTGCTTTCTGTCACTGGAGCCAAATGTCACTGTTAGATCACTTTTGATAGCGAATTCGACTGTGCCAGCCTGCAATCCATCCACCCTTCCTCGCACTTTTTAAATCTTCTCTGGAGACGTCTTATTAAAACACGTTAAAGTTTCTCTCACCTCTCGCTCCCAAAATTAAAATCTATTTTCTCAACGCTGCCTTCCTCTTTAGCTGACCCTCTGATGTTGGCCACACATCCTGACAGGGTCACTTGTTCCCCTTCCCTTCTTTTGTTGCTCAATTCACCACCCTTCGACTTCCACCTTTCACGAGACCACAGAAGTCTGCAAGACTGGGGTCTTCTCTACCCCCGCAACGCCACCAAAGCCAAAGAAAATTTTCCTTTTTTTTTTTTTTTTTTTTTAACTTTGATGACCCTTCGGACTGCATGTGACAGTGTCGGGTGGCTTTCCAGTCTAGTTCACGGGCTTTACTTCCATTGTTTTTAAAAAATTAAATTCTGGGGTTTGCTCAGCTCCCAAGCGTTATCACCGCTCTTCTCATTACATAATCTTCTTGAGTTGCTCTCAACTATTATCACAATTTCACCCACCACGTTCAGGGACTTTCTCATGTCTAACGGCCGTTTGCTCAGAGCTGTGGACTTAAGTCCAGGTGACTCGAGGACATCTCGGCCTCGATTTCCCGTCGGTTCTCTAGCTGCATGCACCCAAAATAGAAGTTAGCGTCTTCCCCATCATTCTATCCTCTTCATAGGGACTACGCTACTCAATGATTACCCCGCCACTGAGGCCAAAAAACTGAGCTTCACCGTAGGTCCCTTCAATCCTACGAGGTGAATCCACTTAGCTCTTAAGCATTCACCCACCCATTTCATCCTCGGCATTCTTACACTGTCTGAATCCGTGCAATGTGAATCTGACCATGCAAGTTACGCCCCTGCTTTAAGTCTTTGACGTGTCCCCAGTGCATTCATTCAGGATTAAAGGCTCCGATGTTTAAGGTTGAAAGCTGTCCTCTAATTTCTCGTTTCTAATTTGAAGGCTTAAAGGCAGTGCCTTCTTCAATTCTCCCTTACTTTCTTCTGGAAGGACTTCAGAACTGCGCTATTCATAGCATATAAAATGGGAAGGTCGGCATATTCTGTTTCCGATCTCTAGAGACTGGAAACATGCACAAAGAGCACAAAAATGTCCCGAGTTTCTTTTCAATACGTACCAGTAAAGCAAAACAACAGCGTGCCTCCCCGTCGGGGAATCGAACCCCGGTCTCCCGCGTGACAGGCGGGGATACTCACCACTATACTAACGAGGAACTGCACAGGAAAGTACTTTCGGGAAGACCTTTTATCCTATTTGACTCTGCCCCACCCTTGCTATTTACCCCACCAAGCGATCCGGTACTTTGTTACCATCATAGTGCTTGCTGAAATTACTGGCGCTAATGTACAAGTGTTCGGTTTGTCCTACCGCTCCACTTCTCATTCCCTCGACCTACCCTTTCTTTAACAGCGACTCACTCCTCAGAGATTTCCCCGCTGCCCCTGCACTCCCCTGTACTCCCAGGTGACCTAGCGCGAGATCGCTCCCGCTGCATCACGGGACCTGTGGTTCGGCCCCCGGCGCCACCCTAGCTCCTCTGACTCTGAGAAACTCGCTTTCCCGTCGTGCCCCGCGAGTCCTCTTCGCCCCTCCTCTCTCCTCTGCTCCTGCCTACAGCTCTGTCGAAATCCGGCTGCCACTGTGAGGGTGCGGGTGCGTGTAAGCGCGCGGCCAGTGTTGAAGAGCCATGCCAGAGGTCGTGGATAGCTGTTCCTTAGCTTCCCCGGCTGCCGTCTGCCGGACCAAGCACCTGCACCTGCGATGCAGCGTAGACTTTACCCGCCGGGCGCTGACCGGGATCGCCGCGCTCACCGTCCAGTCTCAGGAGGACAATCTGCGCAGCCTGGTACGGAGGCGCCGTCCCGTCCGTGCCCGCTTCTCCCGGCCGCCGCCTGCTCACCCTCGCCCCTTGCCCCGGCGACCCCGGGGCCCCTCCGCAGCACCCTCTCCTTCAGCGCCTCCTAGCTCATCCCGTTTGTCCCTAGCGCCCCGTCCTCACCCCGACTGTGCCTCAACACCCACGACTTGCGCACACACACAGGCGCGCGATCCGTTTTCCCGGCTCTGGGCTCCGCGCGGCCTCCCCAGTTTCTCGGCCCGCAGCCCAGAGCCCCGTCCTCAGGCCGCACCTCGCTCAGTCCTCTTTCTGGTACCGCTCAGATCCCATATACTGTCGATCCCCACCCCCCGCACATCTTTGTCCCCACCCGCCACCGCTGCCCCGTGCTTGGAGCGCTCCCTGTTACCTGTCCAAGGCCCTTAGGTTTCCCGCCCCAGCCCCTTTTCGCCTCTGCTTTGAAACTTCCAGTCTCCGCTTTCTGTTTCTCTTCGGGGTTCTTCGTCACTTTGCTGCTTAGCACTCTTTATTTTCTAGTAATTTAAAGACGGGTGGGACATTCGGGCTTTCTAAGGATGACTCGGTATGATTTAATGCATATTTCTATAAACTGTCTGAATATTAGAATAAAGGTATGCTTAGATTCACGGAATATTATTCAGTGATTTTATTTGTACCATATAACCTGTATTCAGTGTTCTTGCACATGTTGTGTTTGGGACGGTAGCTCTCCTCTGAAAAGTTTTACAGAGCAGTGTTTTAGAAATAAGAGAGATGTGAGTAAAACCAGCCATATTCAACCTAACTGGAGTAGGATGGAAGTTACAGGGTATTTTGCAGTGTTCCTACAAAAACACAATAGTAAGCAATCAGATTAGATTTGAGGAGGGAAATTAGTGGATCAAGTGATTGGGCAGAATTACAAGTATAGGTGAGAACTGGGTTTTTTGCCTCTTTTTTCTGATTGTATGATAGATCTGTACTTTGAGTTCATTAATAGGAATTAGTAAAGCACTTAACTTTCTTTTCTGTATCGATGTGTAATCACCAAAAATACTTTAAAGAAGAAAAATAAAAGCATTATAATTATGAAGGTAACCATTTCCTTGTATGTTGCACTTTGATCTCGAAGTACCTTGCTATCTTTCATTGCAGTGGCAGCTTTATCCCAGCAGGGCTGAAGTTAAGTTCCATTGCAATGAATTCTTTCCTTTTATTAAAAGAAGGTGAATTTTTCTAGCTTATCACTGCTTAATGTGACCTTGCACTGCTGTTTCATAAAAACTAAAAGCTTTACCTCTGTTCCATGAGTAAGCATAAGTCAGGAGGCTTAAATTCTGAAGAGCAGCTCCTAAAAACTCACCTGTTGTTTTTTTGTATTCCCTAAATCTAGAGAAAAGTAGGATTTTTAAATTATGATTTCTGGTTTAGCCTGTCTGTTTAGTAAATTAACAGAAATTATAATAATGTTAAATTTATACAAGGAAGGTTACTTGTTTATAATTGTTTGCTTGTTTATGTCAATAACCTGAGACCAAGAGCTTCCTCTTAATTTTTATATTTACCTGAAGTCAGCTTGTTTGTTTCCCCTATTAGATTAGGGACTCTTGAAGGTAGGGACTGTATTTCATACTTGTTTATATCTCACATTCCTAGTATAGCACTGGGCGTGTAAAGACTCAAAAGTCTGACCGGTGGATACATTCAGTTAGAAAGCAATGGTTAACTTGATGTGGTCTACATTAATAATAGTGCAAACTGTATCTCCAAAGTGAGATGACATCACACCCCCCCACCAAGGTATGACAGAGAAGACCAGTGCCAGTGCTGGGTGAGGAGACAGCATTTCTTCTCTTTCACCCCTTTCTTGGAGTCCGTGATACTGGGAAATGCCAAAGGAGTTTTTAAGAATCCTACTTCCCAGCTTCTTATAGCCTTTTCTAAGTTTCGGTTTGTTTACACCGAGTTTGGTATTCGAAATACTAAATGATACTTTCAAGCATTTCTTTTATTAACAAGATGTTCCTCAGGTGACTCAGAGGGCTTACTGTCCCGGCTATGACAACACAGTAGTCAGTGGCGGAAGCCAGGGATTGAACCTGGGTCTTCACTAAATTAATGGGTGAAGTGGGAAAAGCATCGAGGTGTTATTTTGGTTTTGGTTTTAACAAATAAGACTTCTGTTTTATTTTGATCACAGCAACTTATAGATAACTAGGAGAAACTATAAAGATATAATAACTAGACATTAAGCTCTTTGTTCACTTTGTTCCATAAGGAATTTGAGGTTACTTAAAATAGCATGCAGCGTAATAAGTTAAAAATAATTAAGGAATTTAGAGGAACAGAGACTGAAGATAGGAGGACCAGGACACTGGTATAAAGCCTGATACGCATAAGAACTGGGCCACAAAGTTGTCCTAGAGCTTCTTAGCAGCCTCTGCAAAAGGGGAATCAATTAGGGCAACTGATCAACTGCTCAGGAGTACAAACATTTTTTTTTTTAAGTTTTTGGTGTGTTGTTCAAAGAGGAGACTAAAAATATAGTAAACTGTATCCTCAATAACTTTCTGCTGTAAGTAGGGCTATTTCTTACAACTATATGTTGGTATCTTCATCCTGTACATAGTTGGTACTCAATAGATGTTTGTTGAAAGTACCACTTCCAATTTGTCAGTCATATAACTTCTTTTGTTTCACTTTCTACTGTTTTGACTAATTGTTCAATAATGTTTATCAAAGGAATTTAAAGGGGACTGTCTTATATAATTTGGAAGTGAAGATTGAAGCTTAGGATTTGACATACAGAGAAATTTTACGTTTCCTGTTTTCTTTTTGGTCCAGAACTTGCATCATGCATTAACAGACACCTACTGTTTTTCGGGCGCTACGCTAAACCCTGAGGATGGGAAACTTAAGCAATGTGGTCTACTTAAGTACCCTCAGTCTAGGAAATAAAATAGATAATTTTACTACAGTATAAGAAGTGTCTTAAGAGAGTGCAGAGCCAACCACTATAATAAATATAGGGGATATTAGAAAAGTTTCACAAAAAAGTCATCATATAACCAATTTTTCTGACTCAGAGTAGCTCTAAAAACTTTAGGCAATACAGAAAATAGACTATGTTCCACTAGGAAATGACCCAGACAGTTCATCTTGATGGTTGTAAGGTCTGAATAAGCATGGGTTGTTATAGATACTCAAATTCTATTATTAAATTAGATATCCAAATATATCTAATTTCTAGCCTTGGTCCTTTGATTTTTCTTACCATATTCTTCACTTCCTAGCTTTTATACTAAAATATGAAAGGACATAAAAGTAACTATTATTCTTAAGATATAAACTATATATTCCAAATATGTGAGTATAGGAAGATAAGCCAGTTCTAGAGATACCTAAAAAGGAAAGTAATCTGAAGGAAATAATTAAAGAAGAAAACAGATGATACTCAACAAATTTAGTTGCTCTTAGAAAGAAAGATAAAATTGCATCAGGATAAAAATTTCTTCCCAAAGAAAGATTGTTGGCACTGCAGAGGTGGGAATCGTGCTCAGTGATCGCCCCCGTGACTGTCACTCACAGTTAACTAACCTATGAGAGGTGACAACGAAGTGGCTGTTTGTTGGCATTCAAGCTCCTAGTGCTTTTCTAATCCAGACATGGTTGCAGTGTGACGGTGGTCCAAGAAATAGGGAGATGAGATACTAAGGTAGTCTGACTGCTCAGCATGTGATCTAGGGAACTGGTAGAAAGAAAGAAAAGAAAGCATGAAGTCGGTGCTCTAGTGGACACGAGAAAGAGACAGAGAGACAGAGAAAAGAAAACATGAAGGCAGTGCTCTAGTAGACAAGAGAGAGAGACAGACAGACAGTAACAGAGAGAAAGAGAAAGACAGAGCAAAGAAAACATGAAGACAGTGCTCTAATGACCAAGAGAGACAGAGACAGAGACAGAAAGACACACAGAGAAAAGAGAACATGAAGACAGTGTTCTAGTGGACTGTGTGCAATTGGGAGGATTGTGGATTATTTCCGTGTTTCAAACTTTAGGTCCCTTGAGGAGTTTCAGTAACAGAATTAAGAAACAGAGAGCTGGTTTAGGGGAGATGATGGCGGCTTCATTGTTATATGCCTATCAAGTATAAGGTGGTACAGTACTTGCTGTGGAAATGTTGAGCAGGCAATTACAGATGTCCAGCTGACATCACAGGCAGGGGATACAACTGTAGAAATAGACAGGTGCTTGTCTGCACAGAGAGATTCATTGAAGGTATGGGCATGAGTAAAAGCTAGGGAGTGAAGAATATGGTAAAATCAAAAGGCCAAGGCTAGAACACGGAGGCATTTTCATATTCAGGAGTTAGAAAGAGGAAGGAGGAAGAAGCTCCTAAGTACAAGAACCATTTGTGTGAAGTCAGAGAAGCCAAAGATGGAGTTTCAGTCAATTGGCATGGTCCACAGAGCTATGCGTAGACACAGGTCACCAAGTTTGGATAGAAAAGATCTCGTGGACTAGAGGGACTGCACCTTCAGTAGCCAGGAGCTAGAAGCCAGACTGAAGAGGGAGAAAGGAAGAACGGTTAATGAGGAAGAAGTAGCAACCACAAATTATCCTTGGAGTTTAAGAAAGAAAGGAAAACAGAGTAGTTAGTGGGTAGAAGGGTCAATGGAATACTTAAAAATAAGATAGGAAACTTGTTTGGATTGTTTGGGAACGGTTCAGTGGCACAGGAAGGTTGAAAGTTCTAGAAGGGGTTAGCTGAAGGGTAATGGAAAGGTCTGGTTTCTAAACACAGGGGATTACTGGGATGAAAACCACTCAGATTCTTAATGCTCCTCCTTTTTGTCCAATGTAGTCATCCTTAACTGGCCATGGCAAGCACATTCAGTCTCCTAGTCCTCTATAGGATTGTGAGTCAGTTGTTTTATAAGGATGAGATTTTTCTAGATGACACAACAGCCAAGATATAGGAAGCCAGGCATGGTGGCACATACCTGTAATCCCAGCACTCAGGAGGCTGAGGCAGGAGGATCGTTGCAAATTGGAGACCAGCCTGGACTTTAAAGAGAGCTCAAGGCCAGCATAAACTGCATATCGAGAGCCTGTCTCAAAAAGGTCAAAAAAAAAAAAAAAAGATATAGGTAAAGATTTTATAACAAGTTAAGTTTTAGGAGACAGAAAGGAATTTTAACTTAGACTGACTTTTAGTGCCCAAAATTGGTGTGACTATCCCAGAATTACCTAACAGTATAAATGCAAATCTTAGAACCCTCAAATTTTCAGGATGCTTAAGGTTTTGAGCCTTAGGCTCCTTTAATTCCTGTAATGTCACTGTATTTTGTTCTCTGTAAGCAACTGGTTGTATAATTGTTGTAATTAATCTATATCTAATACTAATTTTTTTCTGATGTGTAAACTATTTTCTGACTATTTAAAAATTTAATTTCAGATTTTAGATACAAAAGACCTTACAATAGAAAAAGTGGTGATCAATGGACAAGAAGTCAAATATACTCTTGGAGAAAGACAAAGTTACAAAGGATCACCAATGGAAATCTCGCTTCCTATCGCTCTGAGCAAGTAAGTATAAATGCTATCCTCTATTGTCTTGTATCCCTGAATAATGGGGAAACGTGTTTTAAAATAATTTAAGCAGCTTTCCTTTTCTGTTTCTGTATATGTAGTAGTTGGCACACTATACTGATTAATGTGTTCAGATACGAGTTTATAGTGAAAGTTATGTTTTTACAATACTAAATACATTTATTGCCTAAAACACTAGGTTACTGGTAGATCACTTGGCTGGGTTTGAGCCCTAGTACCACAAAATAAACAGATTAAACATAAGCCAGATGTGGTGGTGAATGCCTTTAATCCCAGCTGTTGGGAGGCTGAGGCAAGAGGATGGTGAGTTTGAGGACAACCCATGCTACGTAGTGAGTTCAAGGGCAGCCTGGACTACATTGCAAGACCTCATCTTAAGACAACTGTTCAAGAATAGGACCTTGGGTAACTGACTTCTTCAGTTCCTCATTATCTTACTAATATCCAGAGTGATGATGGGGCCCATCATCATAAGGAGACGTTTCAGGATAACCCGGGAAGCCTTTACGCATTGTACGCCACTCGCCATTGCCACAAAGGCCAGGTGTTGTGATTCATAGATAATAATAATTACAGCACCAAGCATAAAACTGTAAACTGTGTACCAGTCTTGCTTCAGGTGCCTTCTTTAGTCCTTGTCATAACCCTGTGTAGTATGATCTGCCCTTTATAGGTGCAGAAAGGGAATCTCAGGTAAATAAAGTAACTTATTCAAGAAAATCACAGCCGTAATTGTCATAATGGGAGCATATCTCACGCCCACTCTGACCCATTCACGGGGGAAGGGATGAAAACTTGTTGGGCTAAGACAAAAGTGATCTACTCCTGTTTTCTAGTGCCCCGTGTCTTCAAGCCTTCTCTTTCCCTTCAAGAAAGAGAAAGGAAGCCTCAAGGCAGGACTCGTGGGGAGGACATCATCAAGTGCGTTACAGATGAAGAAATCCCATGAGTGGTAGAGTCAGGAGTCACACCCCGGCAGTTCTGCTCATCCTCAAAGCTCTTACTTGTTCCTCATCATCAGTGCTTCCGCAGCCGCCTGCAGTAAAGGGGCAGTTTTTGTTTTCTCCAGTCTGCCATAGGCTGATATTTTTGTAAAATGCAATAAGCACAAATTATGAGGAAGAAGAGATTAAATACGGAGAAGGAATATACAGTTGTTTATTATTAGATCCAGTGGTCATAAAAATTAGTCTGCAAGCCTGTAAAGTACTTCCTGTGGGTTTCCTGACTTCCCATGTCATAGATCAGGAATGTTTGTATCACACCCCAGCACCTATCCTGGGGTAGGGGAGTTCCGAACTCACTTCCTCCACACCCCGACTTTGTCAGGCACTAAGTGATAATATTTCTATGATTCACCATATGTATTATGAATTAAAATTTTAGTTAAATGGAAGTATGCACTACTAATGTGTTTTATTTTCTACAGAAATCAAGAGGTTGTCGTAGAAATTTCTTTTGAGACATCTCCAAAGTCATCTGCTCTTCAGTGGCTCACTCCTGAACAGACTTCTGGGAAGAAACACCCGTATCTCTTCAGTCAGTGCCAGGTAAAAAACGTTGCTGGAATGATTCACTGTGCAGAAAACTCAGAGCACATGCAGTTTCATGAAGCAAGATGAACGGTGATCTTATGAATATGTGGGCCTTAGCTAATACAGTGTTTCATTTTCTGTTACACAAAGGATGCCTATTTTCATGTATGTCTCTTGCTACTGATTCATGTACTTTTAAAAATAAGCTTTCTTAGTGCCTCCTTAGCCTGGGTCTTTGGACAATGAATCAGGAATATTTGCTTGTGCTTTTGACCAGTCCAAAAGTCAATTACTAACAGCTGAAGCAGATAAAACCATCAAAGTGTACTGAGAGGATGATACCGAAACAGAAGAAACTCATCCAATCAACTGGAAGCCAGAAATTATCAAAAGAAAGAGATTTTAATGTGGCATTGTCTTCATGATGGTTCCTTTTTTTTTTAAGGCTTGCCACTCATGAGGAAATCTAGTCATTTTGTGTTCCGGCTGGGAATACAAAGGAGAAACTCACTTGCTGGAACTATTGCTGCTTCATATTTTACAATAAACTGCGCTCTTGTGGTCCTCTCCCATCCCATGTTTTTTTTTTTTTTTTTTTTTTTTTTAATTTCTAAAATAAACAACTTGTGACCTAGAAAGTAAAATGCAAAGGTCTAGTGTATGCAGGTTTATGGAACATAACTATTCTAAAGACAGTATTTTGGTTTTTCTATTAGAAAATCCCCTTTAAAAATGTAGAAAACTATTATTAGATCATATTTTGAGGGGAGCAGATATTTTTACCACTCTTTAAAAACTATTATCTGTGACTGATAATTTGGGATTAAAAGATTTGAAGTCTTAAAAAAAATAAGCTTTCTTTAGTTAGAAAAAAATCTATGTAAATTGGAGTCTAGGCCTTGTTTACATTTACATCCCCATAAAACTTGCCACAGTGTAGGAACTCTATAAATGGTTATAAAATATTAGGAAAAATTAGTGAAACCAGAACACTTACAAAATGCTAACAGTTAAGCAGAAAGTGAAAGATCAGATTTCCAACTCTAAACATTACTGCTCAGAGATGATCCACAGTGAGGATGCAGTGTGGCCTTTCCAGACTTCCCTTGTACTTTTACGAGTGCTTATATTCAATGTACCTTTATGATTTAAGGCTAGGGAGATGATAGCTCACTGGCACAGTGCCTGCCGGGCAAGTGTGAGGTCCTGAGTTCGATCTTTGGTACCAAAAAAATAACATAAGACTTAAACTACTTTTGTTTGGTATTTTCAAACTAAGGATAAGTAATCATTGCAATTAGAGACAACTTGTCACAAGGATAAGTACCAAATTATTTCCTGAGAAAAAGAAAATCTAATCTGTTAATAATCAAATAACCTATTAAAATTAATGGAACTAGTTCATAACATATACTGTATTTCCAGGCATTGTTTTAAGTACCTTACACATTTGATCATCTTACTATTCCTGTGTGATAGGCTCAAATTTGAATTAAAGGGTGTAACAAAGCCTGATTAGACACATTTACTTTGTGTGGCTCCTTAAAATATCTTTTTAATCTAGGAAACCCTTATTTCAGTAATTTGGAAGAGATAAATTGTTTTGGGTGAGAATGTAGCAATTATCTCTCTCTTATCTCTTAGTCATATCTGATTTTTAATCAGTATTTCTCATAGTCTGCCCGTAAGCCAAAGTTATTGAGAAGCACAGTAATAGTGAGTCACATGAATATAAATTTTGAATATATTAAAATACTCCTTTAAGTATTCAAAAGAATATTTCATTTCTTGCAGCAGTGTTTGAAATATAGGAACAAGATCATGCTACCTTCAGAATGTATTGCAGGTGACAGGAGACATGTAGATGTGATCTTCATTTAATGAATTTGCTTCTAGTAGTTCTCTATACATATTTACTTAGAGTTTGGACTTATCCAGTGAAATACATGTAAAAACCCCTTTGATGTTGCCAAGCCACCTATAACACACTGTGAGGACCTTTAGAGGCCTTGAAGCTCAGCTTGGGAGAGAGAATCAGGTGGTTCTTCTAGTTTTACTTAACCCATCTAGAGGTCAC
The DNA here is from genome assembly GCA_004363535.1 of Dasyprocta punctata. Taxonomy (NCBI): domain Eukaryota; kingdom Metazoa; phylum Chordata; class Mammalia; order Rodentia; family Dasyproctidae; genus Dasyprocta; species Dasyprocta punctata. Next base: position 16,971 of record RJWM01014759.1, on the reverse strand, counting down.
CTGGGAGCCCAGGTCTTTGGGAATTGTAGAGATCTGGCGTGGGGGCGCGTTTAAGGAAGTCTAGGATTTTTAACAGCTTTAGAGAAGGATGATAGTATCAGTATTCCTTTAAGCCCAGTAGGCCATTTTGGTGAAGCTGGGATTCCTTTGCTTACCAGCTGTAGACTCAGATTTATTTATGAACAGATCGTCTTATGGAATTGTAGGTTCTCTGGCTATTCTTGATGGAACCAATGTTTCGGAATGATTGATGTGGGGATGGTGAAACACTACATATTACAAGAAGGCGTTTGTCTACAGGGGACTAAGAGATGGTTCTTTCTCCCTCCTTTTCTTCCTTGTTTTTACTTTTGGGGTTTGCTGCAAGGTGGAAATGTCAAAGAGCGCTTCTCAAGCTGTTTTCCTCAGAACACTGCCACCCCATTGGATGTAGATAGCTAACAAGTGGGAAATGGGTTTGTGTGAAAAGAAATGCAGGGAATCAAACAGGTTTCTTTGTTGTAGGTCTTTCAGATCCTGCAGGAGGCCAGTGTCCCCAGGGACTCTCCAAGACAGGAGTGTAGTGTGCTGTGCGTCTCAGATTTATCCCACTGCAGAGCCGGTCCCCTCAGGTTCCTAAGAGTGGTTGTCTGGGCATTACTGTTAGGCTGCTTACATGAATACAGGCTCTCCTTGTTTAACGACTGGGTTCCGTTCTGCAGTTATGTCATTAAATCAACGGTCTCTCAGTGAGGAGTTGTCTACAGGATGTACATTACAGTACTGTAGTTTGCTTCATGCTTCAACTGAAATGTGAGAGTTGACCATAGATGAAAGGGGAAAATCGGATGTTTTTATCCACAGATCTGTTGTTGCTACTTCGAGAGCCTAAGAGATAAGAGACCTATTTTTATTTTTGAAAAGAACACGTCTAAGAACAGTGCTGTAATTTTAATGATTTCTTAATGACCCAATTCATGAGAAAGGGGAATACAGTAGCTATTTCTTTTTGCTTTCTCTCCTCCCAGGCCATTCACTGCAGAGCAATTCTTCCCTGCCAGGACACTCCTTCTGTGAAACTAACCTATAGTGCAGAGGTAAGTGTCACAAATTGTTTACTGAATTAAATGATATGTAAGTGTGGCATGAGATAAGCAGAGATGATAACTGATTGGAGCTAGGTGTGTTTTACCTAATCAAAGCCTACCTGAAATATATAAAAAGGGGACTGTGGACCTCATTCTCAATCTCAGCTTTAAGGGCAGTTTTAAATGTTGTAAGTGTGGAAAAAGGAAATGGATACGATTCTCAGTTTTAAAACAGAATTCAAAAATCTGGATCTAAAGATGAGAATTTAATCCCTTTTTTTTAACTTTAAAAATTGACATTTGCAGGATTAAAGTTTCTATAAAGGCACGCAGTCACTGTGAAGTATCTACCTAGGAGTCCTAATGGGTATATAACATAAACTGGTCTATATACATTTAACCTGCTCCTGTCGTAGGTCTCACTGGGCTTTGGGGGGAAAGTGGACTATAATTAATACACAAACGCCATCCAAGAGGCCAGAGCAGTTTAGATCAAGCAAACAATGAGGACCAACCTATATTTATGGAGGCTTCTTGATTGCCAGATCATCCCACAACCAAACCACATCTAGTAAAGCAGAAATATTATTCTTGGAGGCAAGAAACCCCAGAATTCTGTACTCTTTACCACTTAATAAGTGTGTGACCTTGGCCAATCCTTATGACCTCAGTTTTCTCATGTACATATTACTACCTCTTACAGTCGTCTCATTTCCTAAATGAAAGGAGGAAATGAAACCAAATAATTTCCTGAATACTGATTATTATAGCACTGATTCAGGAGTCCCCTAAGTCTCTGCCTTGCTCGGTAGCTGCATGGTGTCCCAGGCCATGCAAAAGCAGCATGTAAATTGAGTGGATATTGGAAAGCATACTCACTAGATCGTTAATGTAGGAGAGTCCCTTATGCTGTCACTGATCAGAGTCGTACACATGTAAGTGAGCCTGTGGGTTCCCCTATAAGGATCTTTCCCGTACAGATTTCTAGAGAAAATTATCTTGTAGCATTCGTCAATAAATATTAGTTTTTCGCAATTACTACTCTTAGATGTTCTATTTATAACTCCAAGTATTTTAAATATAAAATTGTCCAAAACCGTATTCTGTGTTCTACAAGGATAGCGTTTGGAGATATGGTGTGAAGCGCAGCAGAGCTGGTAGCTACCATGGCAGGCGTGTATGTTATTTATTCCTGACAGCAAACCTATGAAATTGTACCCATATTTAGTGGGGAAACTGAGGCTTGGGGAGGTTATTTGCCCAAGTCACTGCAATAAGTAAGTGGCAGAGCTGAGATTTTAGTCTAGTTTCTACCAAAACTCTGCTCTTGTTATGCAGGTATGAATGAACAGATATTTTACATTCATTTTTTAAAGAAGCTAGTTTTATATATGCTAATTCTGTTTACAAAACTGGTATTGACGTACTTTTGAGCACACGGTTTGTTTATTGTATAGATAGCCGAGAAGGGGGAAAGATTATGTAGTTTAAGATACATAAACTCTTTTATTTATAACTGGAGATGATTTTCCCTCTTGCTTAGGTGTCTGTCCCTAAAGAACTGGTAGCGCTTATGAGTGCTATTCGTGATGGAGAAGCACTGGACCCAGAAGACCCGAGCAGGAAAATATACAAATTCAGCCAAAAAGTAAAATCATATCATCTAGATTTTTTGTTTTTGTTGATACTGAACTGCAAATACCTTTTACCTATCTAAAGAGCAAAATAATTTTTGAAATATTTTAAAGTTTTAAAAAGTAGCATTTGTGTTTGGTTTTCGTTATGTCTTTTTCTTTTGTCCTTTTAAAGGATTTTTTTCTGCTTACAGCAGATTTGTATAGAAGAAAGAGGTTGCTGGGTCAGCCTAGCAGGCAGGGCCCTGATTTTCTCTAGCCCCATTCCAATAAGTAGCAGGCTTCGTGGTCATTAAGTCATTATGTTTTTGCCTGCCCCAGAACTACCGAATGGGAATGTGGCTATGTAGAGTGCTTATATTCAGGGAAGAACTGTCTTAGAGCTGGAAAATACTCTGTTACTGTCCTGTAAGTTCAAATCGCTACGTACCTGGTTATGGGCCATGTATGTTTGATCTTTAGCATTCAGAATGTGCGCATGTGTGTGCGTGCGTGTGTTTTATTGCTCTAACAATGGATAACTTTGCTGTCACTGTAGCTTCTGAGATTACCAACTCCCATAACTTTGGCATCCACTTACTGTTGATTTAAAATATAAAGAAACTTTAAAAATAAAAAGATTTTAAAAGTCAAGATAGAAAAAAACATAAGGGAAAGCATAAGTTTTCTTATAGGTTACTTTTTGAGAAATGCTTAAAATGTCACTTTTGACTGTGTGCACCTTTGGTTTTCACATGTCAGGTTTTACATTCCTTTTTGTGGAATAAAAAGGCACTAGATGTTTGGAAATGTTTTGCACCGCAATTTTGACCCGTCTGACCCCTTAAAAATGGAAACTTATTTGAGAAGTGCAAGAGGAATGCAGTTCATATTAATGTGTGAAGATTTGAAAGGGAATATACTTAACTTCACATAGGAATTGTCTGACCCTGTACCATTCTGAAGCAGTGATGCCAGCACGTGGCGTGTGTGTTTGCCTCCTTCAGGTGCCGATTCCCTGCTACCTGATTGCTTTAGTTGTTGGAGCTTTAGAAAGCAGGTGAGCTTTTGAACAAATGTCAAGATTTATGAAAATATCACCTTAGGCATCTTAAGCCTCTGTTGGAACTAAATGATATATTATTGTGTAGTTTTTAAGATATTAAGCTTTTTCTCTAGAAAAATTCAAATTTAATTGTAAAAAATTAGCAGAAAAATCTTTACTACTTGCCCCTTAGAGCTCCTAAGTATTGCAGAATGAGCATGCTCTTACCTTTAGTTTTAATTCCTGGGTTCTACTAATATAAACTTAACAAGTTACTGCTCATAATCTCCATTTCCCTATCCTTGAAAGTATGAAATCTGCGTTTTCTACATGGTTATGTGAAACAAATGACATAAAATATATGAAAGCACTTGGGAGCTTATAAATAGCACAGAAATGTATTATATTTTGTTTTACCAATAGCTAAAGTGTCCTTCCTTCAGGATGTTTATGGTAATCACATTTTTCAAATTGCTAGAAATGTGAACATGATAGAGAAGCCAGGCAAGCACAGACACAGCTCCCACCTCCGGTAGTTGCTAGCTGAATCCTTGGGCAACACGTCATCACCTCCGTGGGTTTCATTTCCTTCACTTGGAAAACAGAAATCATGTTTATATACTTCAGAGGGTTTTCATGAGAGTTAACAGACCTACCATGCATAAAGCTCCCGGCTCATGAAGGTGCTCAGTAAACGATAGTTGTAATAATTGTCAGAGCACCTCATGATCAAAAGCTCTAATTATGTGCTAACTCTGAGCATTTATCACATTGTATCCTCAGACCTGTGGACTAGAAATAACTACTATTCCTGTTTTACCCAGAAAAAAAACTGATACTCCTGAGTTTTAGTAACTCTCTCATTCACACAGCTTGGCAATTGCAGAATCAGGACCAAACCTAGGTACAACCTAGATCCCTGCTGCCCAGTAGTAGTTACTCTAGCTGGTTACACAGGGCTGTTGAGTATTTGAAATGCAACTCATCGAAACTGAGATGTGTTATGTATAAGTGTAAAATATATGCTATATTTCTAAAGGCCATATAAAAACGTAAAATATATCCTTATTCCTTTTTATATTGCTTACATGTTCAAATGATAGTTTTGGGGGCCTTCTGGGTTAAATAAATGTTATTCAAATTAATTTGTTTCTTTTGCCTTTTAAAAAAATATATGACTTAGCCAATAGCTTGCATCTATGGCTCTTACTAAACTCATATTAGTTAACTTCTGGTTACCACTGCCACTCATAGTGTGGTCTGCAAACCAGTGGCTTTGGCATTGCCTGGGAGTTGGTTAGTAACGCAAATTCTTGGGACCTATTCCAAACCTACTCAGTCAAAATTTGCATTTTAATGCGCTCCTCAGATAATTTGCATGCTCATAAAAGTTTCAGCAGCACTATTCCAGAGACCGCTACCTCTGGCACAGAGTATGATGGCAAAATCTTATGCAGGGATCGATGTTACATAAAATTTTTAAAATGAAATTTAGATGAAAAAGATGTCTTTGAGTTCCAGCACTATACAAATGTTACATAGTTCTATATTTCTTCTCTATTGTCTTTTTTTTACTGACATCTTTACATGTGCAGTCGAGTGATATTAAGTATATTCACATTGCTGTCTTCATCTTGCAGAACCAAAACTCACTGCCCATTAAACAACTCCTCTTTTCCCCCTCCCACCAGCCTGTGGTAGCCACCATTCTACTGTCTGTTCCTATGAATTGGACTACTGTAAATATCTCGTACAAGTAGGGTCATATGGTCTTTGTCTGTCTGTAACCAGCTTCTCCCATGCAGCATAACATACTCAGAGTTCACCCATGTTGGAGCACATGACAGGATTTCCTTTCTTTTCTGTAGGTTTCTTATACCAGAGTGTGCAGCTTCTAAGTGTATAATTTATGGAAGTTTGTATCTACCCCTGTTCTGAGATCGTCTCTTAGGGGCTGAACTGCGTTTCTGTGGTTGTGGGTTAGGAGAGAAAACCAGATCCCCAGTGATGTTAGCAGAGCCAGTAAGCCCTTTTTCCTTAGAGAGCTGCATTTCTGCTGCTGCGTGTACTACCGCAGATCTGGGTTTCCGAGAGGCCATTTAAACTCATCCCTTCCCCTAAGCACAGAGTAAATCCTATTCCACTCTGCAAGAGTCTGTGTACAAGACACTGCAGGCCCCACCTAGAATCACATGGGTAATTTTTTCTTTTTCATTAAGCTTTATAATTTTGCAGGAAAATTGGCCCAAGAACTTTGGTGTGGTCTGAGAAAGAGCAAGTGGAAAAATCTGCTTATGAATTTTCTGAGGTTAGTCATATAGTTATCCTTTTAAATAATGGTGGTAGTAAATCAAATTGAGTGTGACAAAGGGTTTGTTTGTTTGTTTGTTTGTTTGTTTTTTGGTACCAGGGATCAAACTCATGGCCTTGTGCTTGCCAGGCAGGTACTTTACTGCTGAGCTATGTCCCCAGTCCCATGACATAAGGGTTTTAAATATAGTAAAGGAATCAAGTATATCTTATTTTATGTAAGTTTTTGTTGCTACTTTTGTTTTATCATTTTCTTTAAGAATCTTTAACTTGTAAATGCTATATGAAGTAATTTATACTTTTAAGAAATTACTTTGATAATAATTCAGACCCATGAATGTATCTACATTCCTTTTTCAGACTGAATCTATGCTTAAAATTGCAGAGGACCTGGGAGGCCCCTATGTCTGGGGGCAGTACGACCTGTTGGTCCTGCCCCCATCCTTCCCTTATGGCGGCATGGAGAACCCCTGCCTTACTTTCGTAACTCCTACCCTGTTGGTGAGTGCAAGCGTTTCTTCATCTGAAACTAGGATCTCAAAAATAAAACTAGGTAGGAAGATCCTAAGACTTCTAGTAGTAGTTTTAGAAAGATTTTCCCTTCTTTATATGATCATTGTCTTAGTCTTATTGTTACGGTGTTACCAAAATTTCATTTTTCTAAGGGAAAGTGATTTGGCCATTTTCAGAAATAAGAATATTAAGTTCAGAGTATTTGGGGACATTAGGGCTAGGGCTGCTGTGTGACAGCAAACCACTGATTAATTGTGTAGGTGCATGAAGAAGCCGCATCATCTACACTTGGCATGCAGGTACCGGTAAAATGAGCAAAACCTCAGGACAACATGTGTAGAGCAGGACTGGCTCCGTAGTCTGTGGCTGATACCCCTTCTTAGCTACTTTGCATGATTAGCAGTGTGAGTAATGGATTGGCAGCTAAGTAAATAAAATGAAGTACATCATAGGACACCTAGAACACTATAAACGCTATTTAACTATAGTGTGGGTAATAAGGAGAGAAAGAAGGTGATGGGGAAATCAGAGTGGATATCTAAAATAGAAGCAGGAGAAATGTTTCCTGGAAGTTAATTAGAGACAAATATACTGGCCCTCTTGGTGTTAGAAAAATTTGCTAGGGTGAGAAAGAAAGAATAGTGCCATGTTCCAATCCTGGATTTTTTTTTTCTTCTATACGCATCCTTTTTGAATTCTTTAGAGTGCCATAGTAAAGGTATAGTGACAGTTAAAGCCAGAATATTAACTGTGGAGGAAGGCAGTGTTTTAGATTTTCCCTGCAATTTAATTACTGAAATAATAAAATATTTTATTTTTTCTCTTTTTATAGGCAGGTGACAAGTCATTGTCCAATGTAAGTTAAAATTTCTTACAGTCTTGCTCTCGAGAAGTATTAAGTAACTGATTTTAAAATATCCATTTATTATTATGTTGAAGATGTAGTTCTAAAAGATAACTTGGGGATTATCTTAAGAGTTAGACATTGTTATGTTAACAGTTAAGTTTAAAAGACTTGCAAAAAATTATGATTTGATCTGTTTGTATGCTTCTGAAATATTTTTAATGCAGTAATGTATCCATGTACTCTAATATTTTCTTTTTCTAATTATTTGAACTATTTGTATTTTTTTGGTCTCAGGTATTATGTTGCTGAACTGAGTAATTCCCTGAATAAATTTTTAAAATAACTGAGTAATGAGTTGAAAGGACAAGGATGGTTAAATAATGTCTTGTTTAAAGTTTAAGTAGCGAGGCATGGTAGCGCACACCTGTAATCCTAGTACTCGGGAGGCTGAGGCAGGAGGATTGTTGTGAGTTTGAGACCAGCCTGGGCTACAAAGTGAGCTCAAGGCCAGCCTGAACTGCATAGCAAGACCCTATCTCAAAAAGACCAAAAAAGAAAGAAAGAAAGAAAGAAAGTGTAGGTAATCAGTTTTACTACTCATTGCTTACTACTGTTTCCTTTAGGTTATTGCACATGAAATATCTCATAGTTGGACAGGAAATCTAGTGACCAACAAAACCTGGGATCACTTTTGGTAAGATTTTTAAAAATTATTTGTTCTTGTTACTGGTTGATTTCTTTCCATCTCCCACCATTCTGAATTGTTTTCTGTGCATGTTCTTGCTTTTCTTTTAGCGGGATTTTTTTGAATTCCGGAACATTTGTCACAGTGTTAAATACAGTCTAGGTGTTCAGTTTATGCTTGTTATTTAGTTCCTGATACAGACATGTTTTTGTGACTGCATGTTTGCAGTATATAATGAATGCGTTCATTATGAGGAGTTGACACGTGGACATAACGCATCTTAATTCTTTTTATGTCCCTTTCTCCTCCCCTCCCTGTATCTCTTGGTTCCCTTCCCATTTGCAAAAGACCTGTCTCCCTGTTTCCTGTTTATCTGTACTTTGGGTTTCTCATATAAGAGAAACCATACACATTGAATACAGAGACATGTGGACCAGAACCATGGCGAACTTGTCCAGCTGCCATCTAGGCTGGGCTGTCCACGGCTGTCCACTGACTGCTTTGAGTGACTGCTTGGGAGGCACACAGGCTGCCAGCTGAGATCGCAGTCCTTAAGCTTTGTGACTGCTACCCTCCGTGAGAGGCACAAAGGAAATATTTTGCTCATTAACCTACATTTTCTCTCGACCGTGACAGGGCTTTAATTTTTAAAAAAAATTTTTTCAGGTTAAATGAAGGACATACTGTATATTTGGAACGCCACATTTGTGGACGATTGTTTGGTGAAAAATTCAGACATTTTCATGCCCTGGGAGGATGGGGAGAACTACAGAATACGGTAAATAAAATTGGGTTTTTCAAAATCTTCATCCAAAGTTGTCTAGTTGTTTGATAGCGCAGTTTGCAAAGTAGTGCAAGTCATGTTTACAGAGGTGAAAAATGAAGCCTAGGCTGTTGATACAGTGTCATTCATTCATTGTTGATGCAGTGTCATTCATTCATTGTTGATGCAGTATCATTCATTCATTGTTGATGCAGTATCATTCACTGTTGGGTGACCTGGCATGAATCAAGATCTCATTGGATCTCTACTGTTAATATAACTGCCGTATGTGTGAATTTTATTTAGTATAACAATGTCATATTTAGGAGCTGTCCCCTGAAAGCTGAATTTGCTGATGAGACATTGAATCATTTTTCTAGTCATTGATAAGAATAAAGCCTGTTATTGGGCAGGAAATATCAGGGTACATAAGTGGCCATTCTCTCTATTTCTTTTTCTTTTTCTTTCTTTTTTTTTTTTTTTTTTTTTTTTTTTTTTTTTTTTTTTTTTTTTTTTTTTTTTTTTTTTCTCCAGTAGTAGAGGTTGAACTCAGGGCTGTTGCACTAAGAGCTACATTCCCACATTTTTAAATTTTGAGATGGGGTCTGTCTGTCTCTAAGTTACCCAAGCTGAGCTTGAACATGAGATCCCCCTGCCTCAGCCTCCCAGAGTGCAAACAGCCATTCTTTAATTAGACTTCCACAAGTTATGACAACATATCATAGTATTGTCCATCTGTATCTGTTTACATCGTAGCTATGTCACTGAACAAGGCAATACTTCCTTACTAGCTTGTTGGCAAGCTATATCTGTCTTCATATGTGAACGTTCATCTTACTTCATGTCGTGCAGATAAAAACTTTCGGGGAGACACATGCTTTCACCAAACTTGTGGTGGATCTGACGGATGTAGACCCTGATGTAGCCTATTCCTCAGTGCCCTACGAGAAGGGCTTTGCTTTACTCTTTCACCTTGAACAACTCCTTGGGGGACCAGGTAAGCTGTTGCTATTTTCTGATTTTTTTCTTTTTGAGGTAACATGAAGACTAGAGAAGAATGTGAATTGTTATTCTGCTTCATTTTATGTTCTGCTAGACAATTATTTATCATTTGATAATGTTCTCTAAAACTTGGATAACCACTGAGTTCTATATAATACTGTTTGACTTACAAAAGAAAAATGCCTTGTTAGTATTTTTGGAATTAGGATAATAATACTTACTCATTGAAAAAAAGGCTCTGTGAAACACATTTATAAGAGTGACAAGTAATAGTTCATCAAGTTACCAGCACCCAATCACATAGTAAAACTACCATGAATTTTTTTCCTTCTTCACAATTTTATGGATAGAGTTGTTTTTACTACAGATCTTGGCAATCTCAACTTACAGCTTCTTTTCTTATTAAACTGAGAACGTTAAGCGTTTCACTTAATGGAAGCACTTTCTGGCTTCTCTGTGGCATATTTCAGTTGCCTGCACTACTAACTACTCTTGTACTTTGGGGTCACTTGTAAGTAAAACAAGAGATACTATAATTAGACCTAAGTACCGCGGTAACCATGACAATCTGAAAACCAGTCTGGCTACTAAGAGGTCTTCAGGGAGAGAGAGAGAGACCACATTCACATAGCTTTTATGATGGCATATTGTTATAACTGTTCAAGTTTATTATTAAGTGCTGTTAATTTCTTGGTAAGCCTTATAAATTAAATTCACACAGATATGTATGTATAGGAAAACAGTATGCTGTATATTTAGGATTTGGTTCTATCCATGGTTTCAGACATCTACTAGGGATCTTGTCCCAATGGATGAGAGGATGCCACTGTAGTATATCTTCTGCATCTGTTCCTTATTGTTTTCCTCAGCATTCACCTCCTATGTGATTTACATCAGTACACATAAATCCCTCATGCTTTTAATGCTGTCAGTATTTCACGTGTAGGTGTGCTGAGTTTGTGTGATCTCCAGCTAACGGCCACTGAGGTGGCCTCTTTGCTTATTGACTTTGAAGGCCCTTCCTCCCATGGGTTCATTCCCCTTCACTGACCTTGTTTTTCTTCTTAGTGATACAGGGTTATCACCTGTAGAACTTGTGTCATGTGTTCCTGCTCTGTACCTTCAGTGTGTTGTCCCTTTACCTATAAATAGGATTTCTCTTCCTCCTTCTACCACATTGCTTGTTCTTCAAGACTTACTGTACATCCTACCTCCTTTTTTGAATACTTTCTCTCTGAGCTGTCATTTTTTGACTGTTCTCTGAGTGTTCATTACCAATCACAAAAATAGGTCAAGTAAATTTTCTTTCTATGAATTGATGTCTTTTTTTTTCTTTTTAAATTTTTTACTCTTAGAGGTTTTTCTGGGATTCTTGAAGGCTTATGTTGAGAAATTTTCCTACAAGAGCATAACCACTGACGACTGGAAGAATTTCCTGTATTCCCACTTTAAAGATAAGGTTGGGTTTTAGAAGTTCTCTTCTCTTTCATGTTCAATGTGTTTTTATTTATTGACTCTGTTAGGATAAATGAAATTACTTGTGTTTAACAGCAGTATTGGTTCAGGATTTGCTTTAAGACTCCATTTTCCTATATTAATTATTTTAACAGACTAGTAATAATATATATAAATTTATTTTAGAAAGGAGACTTGGATGAAGTGACACATATATTAATTAGCTAGATTTAATCACTGCACATTGTATGCATCCATTAAAACCTCACATTATACCCGATAAATGTACACAATTGATGATCTGATGATTAAAAATACTAAATTTTTAAAGAAAAGAGACTTAGAAATTACCTTGGCCTGGCAGAGAGGAAACTGTAGATTTGAGGACGTACCTGTTTGTCTCGTTGCTTTTCCCCCTGCAGACTGTGTCGTTCAGCCTCTTTTCCCTGTTCACAGGTTGATATTCTCAACCAGGTTGATTGGAATGCCTGGTTCTACTCTCCCGGACTGCCTCCCATCAAGCCCAAGTAAGTACTTAGCTGCTAATGCGCTTTCTCTGTTCTCCTGAATCCTATAGCACCCCAAAACATGCCTTCCTTTGAGTGTTACTATGAGTGATTTGGACCTCATCCTTGAGGCCAAAAGAATGATTTCCATGATTTATAAAAATGAGTAAGTTCCATTCATTGCAAGTAGTTATGAGAACCCCTTTTCTGCACAAAGATGGTCAGAGACTTAGAATAAGCTCTCGTTCCTTCCTTAAAACTTTTGCAATCAGAAAGATAACATTTTGAGCCAGGCATAACGGCATGTGCCTGTTGTCCCATTTACATATTTGGGAGGCCAGGCAGGAAGATCACTTGTGCCCACAAGTTAGAGACCAGCCTGGGAAACGTAGCAAAACCTTGTCCCAAAAAAGAAAAAGCTTTATTTTGCTTTATTTTATTTTGTTTTTGGTATTGGGAATTGAACCCATGGCTTTTGCACTGAGCTACATCCCCAGCCCTTTATTTATTTTTAATTCTGACACAAGATATTCCTAAGTTGCCCAGACTGTGTTCAAACTTCCAATCCTCCTGCCTCAGCCTTCCAGAGTGCTGGAGTTAAGGGGTATACCTCCACACTGGACTAAGAAAAAATGTATTATGCTAATCATTTCAGCAGTGTTGTAAATTATCTTCATCTCCAGCGGGAGCATATTAGGTTGAGCTAGGCAAAGTGTCTTGCCCAAGGTTTTCTCAGCGTCTAAGCAGTAACAGTTGAGCTTCAAGGCCTGACAATCATGCCCTTCAGTACACTGCATTTTAAAGTGAAGACCTTCCCCATACCACCTCCTGACCTCTGGTCCTTATGAGTTCTGGGAGGATTTGACATCTGCTTCTAGTTGCTTCTCCTTGGATCATTCTTACCAGCTGCTCTTACACCAAGCAGCCCCTTGTGATTGATGTCCAGGACAGCGGCAGAGGATGATGTCCTGATTGTGAGGCACCTTGAGCGGCCAGGCTGGGGAGAGTTTGGTCGGGAGGACATCGAGAGCCATGGCGACTAAGAATTGAGGTCAGAGCCCCCCTTAGCCAGGCAGTCCTGGGGGCCGTGGCCTGCAGTGAGATCAGGAGCTCAGGAGCTGGGAAATGTGATTTCCACAGTCCTGTTTCATGTTTTGTTTTGGAAACAGGCAGGTGGCACAGATTATCAAGAAACTTTTCTACTGTCTAAAAAGAAATCACCAAAATAATACTTTGTATACTTTCCCTAGCACTTGATAGTTTAAGAAGTACCACCATACACACAGTCCCTCTAATTCCGACCACAGCCTTACCTGAGATCATGAGCGCCTGCAGGAATGCAGGGCTGGCAGGAAAAGAAGGAACTGAGAGATAGAGTCTCCTGGCAACTGACTGACCCCAGTGAGCAAGGAAGGAGTCACAAATACCCAGCGGAGATGTAGAAAGGTTCACTCCACTCCGGTGCACATGTATGGAGTGGCAGCTCTAATGATGATTGAGGAACCCACAAAGCAAATGCAGAGGTACCAAGTAATTATAGTACCTTGGAAGTATTTTTTTAAGATACCTATTAAGTGCTATGGTTGAGGAAACCATAAATGTGGACATCAACCCAGCGATAAATAAGAAGGAAGAGTACAGGAAGTCAAATTTCGAGCTTTAGTGGATCCCCATCTGAGAGCGAGTGTGGTGGTCCATTCGTGGTTAAGGAAGTCGTGCAGTTACAAGAGGGAAGGAATCTGAGAAGCGAAGCATGGAACTTAAAGCTAAGACTCTTCTGAGACCGATTTCAGTGGCCTGCGTGGAGCAAAAGATACTTACAGAAAGTTAAGGTGTAAATATGCCTCTGGCCATTGATGTGAAATGAAGGAAGTGTGGATGAAAAGTGAGTTCTTCAAAGGCTTTTCCCTGATGTCATTGCTGTTAAGGGATCCTTTTGGGGTCTCAGTTCATTCTAGATCCCTAAAGATTGCTTCTGAGCAATGTCAAAGTACTAGGAGAACACCAAAATCATTCATGTGCCCAGGGACTCTAAAGAAAGAAATTTTTAAAAAACTGCACATCACAGAAAACACTTTGATCCATTGTGGCATGGAAGGCGGGCTTCTAAGTCCTCTGCTTTTCATAGTGCTCTCATTCTTGATATATGTTTAAGTATTTCCATCCCCACCACCACTCAAATTCAGTCTCGTGTCTCCACTTCCTCCTGGAAGGGTGACCTGTCCTCTGAGTTGTACATTTGTACCCATGCTGTCCCTCTCCACCATTCTCCAGACAGAGCTAGAGCAGACCTTCAGAAGGCCAGATGGGTCACGCCAGCCCCTGCTTAGCAGTCTTCACTGGCATCTTGTTGGTCTTGGATAGGGCTAGGTATTTTAATGCAGGAGTCCCCAGTCCCCTGGCCATGGCCTGGTACCCATCCGTGGCCTGTTAGGAACCAGGCCACACAGCAAGAGGTGAGCAGTGGCTAAGCAAGTGAAGCTTCATCTGTATTCACAGCTGTTCCCCACTACTCATATCACACCCTAAGCTCTGCCTCCTGGCAGATCAGCAGGCGTTAGAGTCTCACAGCAGCACGCACCCTAGTGTGAACTATGTATGTAAGGGATCTAGGTTGCATACTCCTTTGCATCCTCTCGAAACCACCCTCACCCCTTCAACCCATCCCACCCTGTCCATGGAAAAATTGTCTTCCACAAGGCCAGTCCCTGCTGAGAAAGAGGTTGGAGACCACTGCTTTGATGGGCAGAACAAGGGTCCTGACGCTACATCCTGTGCTTCCCTGGGTCTCTGAAACTCTTTACAGCTCCGTGTACCTGAACACGTTCTCTCCACTGGGGCACGTCTCAGCTGGGGAACCATTTCCTCATGGAAGCATTCCTTGACCTCTCTGACCAGGTCAGATCTCCTGGTCAGGAGTTTCCTGGTGCTGTGTGTCACCTTCATTATCAGGGAAGCACACTTGTAGCTTTACATTTATTTGTGTAACCATGAAAATCTTTCCCTGAACTATAGTATAAGCACCCTGAGAACACCCTGGTTTTTGTATACTTTTTCTAGCACTTGATAGTTTAAGAAGTGCCACCATACACACAGTTCCTTTAATTCTGACCACAGCCTTACTGGAGATAATGAGCACCTGCAGGAATGCAGGGGCAGTGGGAAAAGAAAGAAGGAACTGAGAGGTAGAATCTCCTGGCAACTGAACACAGTGAGCAAAGAAGGAATTACAAATGCCTGACTTGGGGCCGGGGGTATAGTTCAGCAGCATGGCGACTGCCTGGCAAATATGAGGTTGTGAGTTTGATTCCTGGTACCAAAATAAATAAATAAATAAAAATAAAAATGCCTGACTTTTCTTAGGACTTTACTGTAAATAGGGTTGCTTCTTTTCCCTGGGCCCATCCTCAACTTTTTAAGTTACATGGGGAAGGGAGTTTCAGGACACTAAGAATCCTGTCAGCCAAAGATTTCCCACTGTGCTGTTGTTGAAATCAGTGCTGAGTAGCATCCTAGCAGAAGGTCAGTCGTGGTCCTCTGGGCCACTCCTTCTCGAGGCAGACACAGGTGCACCTGCGTCCACAGCCTGACAACCTCCTGAAGATAGACGGGCTGCAGCCTCAGAGGAGGGCGATGTGTTGACCCCTCTCCACTCGCCTCTAAAGAACAAACAAGGAGCCCAGTTACAGTTCTGTTTCGTGCAGACTCAGTGGTGACTTCTAATCGAAACTACTTCACATAGGCCCATGGGACAGGTGCCTCTCTGTTCCCTAGCACCAATGTTTCACAGCCCACACATCTGACTTGTGGACAAAGAGGGATGTTTCACAAGAACTTTGCACGCATTACATGTTGTCTTCCATTATTGGAAAATAAATGTACCATTTATTTTTAAGTTGAGAACACACACATATTGATGTGACTTGCTTTGCTTAATAATCACAGTGTGTTGAGCCCACATTTTTCTGAAAAGAAAGGACTTGCACAGTGATGTTGGACTCTCAGGGGGCTGGGATCTGAGGCAGGGCCTGTTTGCTGGCAGGCGCTCGCTGATTTGTTGGACGATGAGACAACTGAACGACAGAAAGGCAGCTCTGCCCCTGGTGACTTGAGTGCCCGGACTCTTCCTGCCAGCAAGCACTCGGTGTGTTCCCTGCTTTGTCACATGCTTCTCGAACATGTGACCAAGCTGTGCTGAGACACTTTGCCATTGTCTTGGAAGGACAGTTGGGGGTGTCTACCTGGATTGTCAGTAATTAAATGAGACAAATAGTAACAAATGAAGTAAAAATTTCCTATTTCTGTCACATTGGAGTTCTATATCTTTATTTAAAAGGATCTTTGAAATTTAAGTGTTTTGTAGCTTTAAAACTGCATTTCTGCAAAAGCACTGCACGTTTAAACTTAATCTTTAACATTTTTATCTTTGCAGTTATGACATGACTCTGACAAATGCTTGCATTGCCTTAAGTCAAAGATGGATCACTGTGAGTATGAATTGCAATTTTTGCCTCTTTTTCAAATTGTTTGTACTCCTATGGAAAGTACTCTAAAACATGAACAGTTGCATTCTTTGAATATACAGCTTACTGTCTTAGCTGATAATATCTCTACCCTCCGTGTATAAAATTTAAGTTTCATGGGAAAGAAAATCGAAGATGATGGTGTTAATTTTGATTTTTCCTGTTTCTTTTCAACTCTTAAAGTATGCAAAATTACTTGGAGTTTACCTCTTTTCATTAAAAATCTGTAAGATACTATTGCAGATATAGCAGTTACATGTGCCACGTCAACCTGAAACAATCTTCAATGACTGCTGATGCCAACCAGTAGCCCTGGGAAGAATCGAGGGACTTTGTCTTGTTCTTTACTTTGTTCATCTCTATGAAACTTGCTGAAGTGTCCGTCTCTGTCTCTCTTCACACACACACACACACACACACACACACACACACACGGAAACATAACCCTCAGAGAAACCAGAGTGAGGCTGTGCCCTGAATAATTCCTTAATAAGAAATAAGAGAAAATTCAGCAGTAATTTTATTCCAATGATTTGCAACAAATTTTGGTGTCGATGCTTGAAATTTGTTTTGAAAGTTTACTCAACCAATATTTCGTGGCAGTATTGTGACCCAGATGATGCAGGGTACAGAGCAAGACTC
>RJWM01014758.1:7691-49718 GCA_004363535.1 Dasyprocta punctata | reverse complement strand
AGGAGAAAGGGTAGAGAAGCCCAAGCTTTTCCAACTCCACTGTCCATCCTGACACCACCAGAAATGGCGCAGACTGCATCCGGAAATGCCTCTGGGCTCGGTGAAATTAGCCCCCGTAGCTGGGCAGGCATAGTACACATAGAGCTCCATGCTGTCTCCCTGGAAAAGCGCTGTCTGCTCCCGTGATTAGCTCCAGCAGTAGCACAACCAGGGAAGAGAAAGGTGTTGGCTAGAGGAACTCTGTCCTGGGAAAGCCCGAGGGCTCTCCTAGGAGCACCGCCCACGCAGACACGGCCAGGGTCCTGACACTGAGAGCAGACTCTGTTAGCTCGGGAGTGTCGCTGGTAGCTGGTGATATCAGCAAGAGTGAACAGAGACTGCAAAGCCTGGAAAAGGTGCCGGCCCTTTGTGTGATTAGCTTGCGGAGCTGCACGGCCCATGTGCAGGAGGGCTTTGTAACTGTGATATCAACCGGGGTAGCAGTGCGGGCCGAGTGAGAAAGGCCATTCCTGGCCACTTGGCCATTCAACTGGAGATGCCCCAGCTCTCATCCTGAGGCCCTGACTCCTTGTGCTCCAAACAATCCTCCAGTCATCAGCAGGAGCTCTTTAGCTTGCCCTGTGGCCTCCACCGGGGGACGCAGCCACACACAGGGTGCTGGACCTGCTGTGCTAAGGCACTGTCTCTGTGTGAACCTTTTGAATGCTGTGACCTTGAAAAGTGTGAAACAGACCGCATGTTGCATCAGCTGATCCACGTGTGTTCTCCTCTGCTGAAGTGGTCCTGGGCTACTTCTGGGTAGTTTGCACACTGCTGTACCCTCCGGACAGAGCAAGGCTTGCAGTTTGCCCTGTGAGAACCTTTAGGAGGCAGCAGACTCCCGGTTCCCCCATGCAAGGCTGAAAGCCCTTAGTTTTTCCTTTTAATTTTAAGATAGGACTTCACTAGCCGGGCGTGGTGGCGCACGCCTTTAATCCCAGCACTCGGGAGGCTGACGTAGGTGGAGCATTGTGAGTTCGAGGCCCGCTTGGGCTACAACGCGAGTACAAGGCCGGCCTGAGCTACATAGTGTGACCCTGCCTCAAAAAACTAGGGCTGGGAGTTTGGCTCAGTGGCTTAAGCCCCTGTCTGGCAGGCGTGAGGCTGTGAGTTCAATCCCCGGTGCCGCAAAAAAAAAAAAAAAAAAAAGATAGGACTTCACTATGTATACCAGGAGGAACTTGAATTCCCTATATAGCGCATGCTGGACTCAAACTTAACATCCTCCTGCTTCAGCCTCCCAAGCACTCAAATGCAAGCATGGGGCACCTCCAAACACACATTGTTACACCTTTGTAACTAGTGATAAATTTATGAACAGCCACAGCAACAGAACATAATAACATTTTCTCTTCTCATGCTTGCTCCATGAATTTTTCTTGGCGCCATAAGTGAACATCATGCAAAATTTTACAAATTATAATCTTTAGGAAAAATGGGTTCATTTCTTCCTAGGCAGAGCTCATGGAAAGGAGAAGGCCCACTTCATTCATCTCAGATGCCCAGTGGTGATAAAGATTCTCTCCTTGCCCAAACTCTAAGAGGCCTCTGAGCTCTTTTGCAACTGGCCCTGGATGTGTGGATTTCTCACTGTGTTTCTGCATGGTCCCATTTTAGCAAAACTGCAGCTCAGTCCGTTTAGCCATCTGCATCCCTGATCACCCTGAGTATCTGATCAGGTAGCTCATCCTTTCCCATCCCCAGGGCATGTCTGATCATGGTGCTCCAGCATGGCCAAGGATTCTACTATGTTGGTTTATCCAGAGTCCTCCATTACCCCAGTTATTTCTCTTAATAATTTCCCATGCCCTGAGCCGCACCCCGGGTCTGAGCTGTGAACACCCACTCGTGCCTACTGCATGCAGGGGAGCTCAGTCTCTGCCTCACTGCATGAGCCCATTGCTCTGCTCCCTGCAACCATTGTACCCTCTCCCCTGTGGCTGCACAGACCTGGAAGTTCAGGGTGTCTGGGCCAAACGGGAGGGTGGGCTGCAGGTCTGTTCTGACCTCAGGGCACCCCTTGTCCTGTGATCCTCTCCTCTATGTCTAACTTGATAGGTCCCCACTTAAAGAAAGTCTTCCTTGCCATCTCTAACAAGTGACAATTACATATTTTTTTAGAGTATCGGTGATTGAACATACACCTTCACAGTCAGCTAAGTCCCAAGCCCACTTTTAATTTTTAATTTTGAGACAGCATGTGCCTAGGTCACTAAATTGTCCAGGGTGGCCTCAAACTTGCCTTCCTGCCTCAGCCTCCCTCAGTGTGTGTGTCACCAAGTCAGTGAAGATCTTTTTGCTTTAAAAGTTTTAGGTGCTGTGGCAGCCAGACTCAGGGTCCTGGTGACGCCACACTGTGGGGTACGCTCCGCCTAACTGTCTGGGACTGGGAGGCCTTGGCCCCCACCCAGTAAGGTGGAGGCTCCACCAGCACACTCCGGGAGTGCACCCTCACTAGCTGTGCACAGGATCCAGCTCTACCCAGTCCCATGACTCAGGGCAACCCACGAGGGGAATACTCGGCCATCCTCACAGGACACAGAGGTACTGAGCCCAGCCCAGCCCAGGACCCCAGAGCTGCTCATCAGGGACTGGCCAGCATAGGTGCAGGGCCTTGGAGAGCTTGGGCTCTGCCCACCAGAGTTCAGGGTGCGTGTGAGCTCCACTGTTCAGTGGAGTGGCTGGCACGGTGGGTCCTAGAGGTTGGGGGCCCACCCAGTCAGGAGCAAGGCCCCAGCACTGTAGGCCTGAGACTCGCCCAGGCTGACCTGGCACTCCAGAGGCTCTGAACTCCTTGCAGTCAGACTCAGGGTCCGGGTGGCGCCACACTCTGAGTTATGCTCTGCCTAGCTTCCTGGGTCCGGGAGGTCTCGGCCCCCATCCAGTAAGGTGGAGGCTCCACCAGCACACTCTGGGAGTGCACCCTCACTAGCTACACAGAGGATCCAGCTTTACCCGGTCCAGCAACTCAGCGCAACCCACCAAGGGAACACCCAGTCAGCCTCGCAGGACACAGAGCCACACAGGTTCTAGAAGAAAATGACAAAACAAAAGGCCAAGAGGCAGTCTCAGTCCCCCAGCCCACTGAGAACAAACCCAAGAGACACTGAAATGGAAGACACTGGGAGTCACACAACTGTAACTTTCTGAAATGATAGCAAATGCAATAAAGAAACAGCTCGATGAAGCTAGAGAAACTCAAATCATAAATAATCTCTCAAGTAAAAACTGAAATGACACTCATTATTAAAGAAATGTTGTGTGTATCTAAAGAAGAGCAAGATAAAAAAAATAGAAGAACTTAAGAAAATGATTGAAACCTTGAATGAACAATATAAGACACAAACAGAATGCATGAAACAGATTCAAAGGGAAATACGGGAAATGAAAAATTCCAGGGAAAGTTTGAAAAAGCGCTTGAATGAAGCTGAAGATAGAATCTCAGATCTTGAAGACACCACGGGAGCTTATGGCCACGAAAGAAAAGATCTCTTAAAAATAGTAAGGAACCAAGAAACAACAATTCAACAGCTGCAAGATGATGCCAAGAGAAATAACATAAGATTAATAGGCATAAATGAAAAAGCAGGGGTCAATACCAATGACCTGAGAAGACTATTCACAGAAATAATAGCAGAAAACTTTCCAAACATGGGAAGAGAATCTGAAATACAGGTAACTGAGGCATACAGAACCCCAATTAACCATAACCAAAATAAATCTTCACCCAGACATATAATAATTAGGGTATCAGAAATACAGCACAAGAACAAAATACTAAAATCTGTCAGAGAAAAGAAACAGATCACCTATGAAGGAAAGCCTATCAGAATCACAGCAGACTTCTCAACACAAAGTTAAGAAAAGCTTGGAGTGAAGTTTTTCAAATCCTGAAAGAAAACAACTTTCAACCCAGATTGATGTACCCTGCAAAACTATCCTTAAAAATGATGGAGAAATAAGATACTTTCATGAAAAAGAATAACTGAAGAAATTTATGGCTACCAAACCAACACTACAAAGAGTACTGAAAGACACTCTAGAAAGAGACAAAGATAGCTACAATTGTAAGAAGAACAACAAAAGGAAACCACGAAGCAGGACAAATAATTAAACAGAAAATGTAGAAAACTAACAAAAGAAAGATATCATGACAGGGATGAGCCAGTACATATCAGTTATATCAATGTAAGTGGTCTCAACTCACCAATAAAAAGAAGCAGATTAGCAGAGTGGGTTAAGAAACAAAACTCAACAAATATGCTGTGTACAAGAAACACATTTCATTCAAAAGGAAATTCATAGACTAAAAATCAAAGACTGGAAAACACTACTCCATGCAACAGGAACCCAGAAAAAAGCAGGGGTAGCTATTATATTTGCAGACAATACGAACTTCAAACCGAAAATGATCAAAAGAGATAAAGAAGGTCACTACATACTTGTTAGGGGAAAACTTCAAGAGGAAGAGATTACAATCATAAATATATATGCACCGAATATGGGAGCACCCAACTATGTAAGACAATTCTTAATAGACAAGAAAAACCAAACAAACAATAATACAGTTATAACAGGGGACCTTAACACCCCACTGTCACAGAGAGACAGATCAACCAAACAAAAAATCAGCAAAGAAATAGCAGAACTTAATCAAATTTGTGAACAAATGGACCTAGTAGATGTGTACCGAGTATTTCACCCATCAACATCAGAATACACATTCTTCTCAGCTGCACATGGGTCATTCTCTAAAACAGATCATATACTGGTCCACAAAACATGCTTAAGTAAATGCAAAGGAACTGAAAGAATTCCATGCATATTACCTGACCATAGCACAGTAAAATTGGAAATGAATGACAAAAAAACCTACAATAACCACATAAACACAAGGAAATTAAATAATACTCTCCTAAATAACCAATGGGTCACAGAAGAAGTTAAAGAAGAACTTAAACAATATCTACAATGGAATGAAAATGCAAATACAAATTACCAGATCCTATGGGATACAATGAAAGCAGTCCTCAGAGGGAAATTTATAGCACTAAACTCCCACATCAGAAAAATGGAAAGAACACACATAAACAACCTAACACTGTACCTCCAACTTCTAGAAAAAGAAGAGCAAGTCAAGTCCAAAGCCCAAAGAAGAGAAGAAATTATTAAGATTAGAGCAGAAATTGATGTAACTGAAACTAAGAAAACAATACAAAGAATTAATGAATCGAAGAGTTGGTTCTTTGAAAGAGTAAATAAAATTGATAAACCCCTAGCCAACCTTATCAAAAAGAAGAAAGAAAAAACTCAGATTCATGCAATAAGAAATGAAAAGGGTAAAACCACTATAGAAATACAGAAGGTGGAAATACAGAAGGTCAGCAAAACCTACTTCGAAAACCTTTACTCACACAGATTTGATAACACAGAGGAAATGGACAGATTCCTAGAAACCTACGAATTACCAAAGCTGAATCAAGAAGGTGTAAAGCTGCTGAATAGCCCAATTTCAGCTAATGAAACTGAAAATGTAATTAGGACCCTACCAACAAAGAAAAGCCCGGGCCCTGATGGATTCACTGCTGAATTCTACAAGAAATTTAGGGAAGACTTAATGCCAACACTCCTCAAACTCTTCAATGAAATCGAAAGGGAAGCAAGTCTCCCTAACTCATTCCTGGAAATAAGTATTACCCTAATCCCAAAACCAGAGAAACACCCAACCAAAAAAGAAAATTACAGGCCAGTCTCCCTCATGAACATAGATGCAAAAATCCTCAATAAAATACTGGCAAATAGAATACAGAAAGTTATCAGAAAGATTATACACCATGATCAAGTGGGATTCATCCCAGGAATGCAGGGATGGTTCAGTATACACAAATCAATAAATCTAATACACCATATCAACAGGGCCAAGGACAAGAACCACATGATCATGTCAATAGATGCAGAAAGAGTTTTTGACAAAATCCAACACGCATTCATGATAAAAACCCTACAGAAAATCGGAATAGATGGTTTCTACCTCAACCTGATAAAAGCCATATATCATAAACCAACAGCCAACATCTTACTAAGTGGAGAAAAATGGAAAACTTCCAACCTAAAATCAGGAACAAGACAAGGATGTCCATTATCACCACTCCTATTCAATATAGTTCTGGAAATACTAGCCAGAGCAATTAGACAAGAGAAAGAAATATAGGGAATAAGGATAGGAAAGGAAGAAGTGAAATTGTCATTATTTGCAGACGATATGATACTCTACATAAAAGACCCCCAAAAATCCCTTAGAAGACTTCTAGAAATAATAACCAAATTCAGTAAGGTTGCTGGATACAAGGTGAACACTCAAAAATCAATAACATTCCTGTATACAAACAACAAAGTCACTGAGAGAGAAACAAAGGAAACCACACCCTTCACTATAACACCCAAACAAATGAAATACTTAGGAATCAATCTAACAAAGCAAGTAAAAGATCTATGCAGTGAAAATTATATTACTCTGAAGAAGGAAATTGAAGATTTCAGAAAATGGAAAGATATTCCCTGTTCATGGATAGGAAGAACAAATATTGTAGGGCCGGGAGTTTGACTCAGTAGCCTAAGTGCCTGTCTGATAGGCGTGAGGTTGTGAGTTCAATCCCTGGTGCCGCAAAAAAAAAAAAAAAAAGAAAAAGAACAACCATCGTGAAAATGGCCATTCTCCCAAAATTATTATACAGATCTAATGCAATCCCATTCAAATTACCACTTGCCTACCTCACAGAACTAGAGAAAGCATTCCTTGAATTCATCTGGAACCAGAAAAGACCTAGAATAGCAAAGGCAATTCTGGGCAACAAAGGGAAAGCAGGAAGCATCACAATCCCTGACTTGAAACTATACTACAAAGCTACTGTGATAAAATCAACATGGTACTGGAATCAAAACAGACCTGAAGATCAATGGAATATATTAGAAGATACAGCCACACCTACAAACACACTTAGCCACCTCATCTTTGACAAAGGGGCCAAACATGTACATTGGAAGAAAGACAGCCTCTTTAACAAATGGTGCTGGAAAAACTGGCTTTCTATATGCCATAAACTAAAACTAGATCCATGTCTATCACCATGCACTAAAATAAAGTCAAAATGGATCAAAGATCTGAATATTAAAACAGAGACACTAAACTTACTAGAAGACAGAGTAGGTAAAAATCTTGATGACATAGGACTAGGCAGAGAGTTCATGAACAAAAGTCAAATTGCACGGGAAACACTTCCCAGAATCAACAACTGGGATCTCATCTTACTAAAAAGTTTTTGTGTGTCAAAGGAAATGTCCAATGAGTGAAAAGAAAACCCACGAATTTGGAAAATATCTTAGCCAATTGTCCATCAGACAAAGGACTTCTATCTAAAACGTATAAAGAATTAAAAGAAATCAGGCCCCTAAAATTCAAGGACCCAATCTAAAAATGGGCATCTGAGATGAATACACACTTCACACAGAAAGAAATACAAATGACAAATAAATATATGAAAAAATGTTCAACATCCATGGTCATTCGGGAAATGCAAATTAAAACAACACTGAGATTCCATCTCACTCCAGAAAGAATGGCCAAGATTAAAAAATCAAACAACAAATGCTGGAGGGGCTGAGGGGAAAAAGGAACACTTCTCCACTGTTGGTGGGAGTGTAGACTGGTGCAACCACTGTGGAAGTCAGTGTGGAGATTCCTCAAGAAGCTAGGATTAGAGATCCCATTCAACCAAGCTATCCCACTTCTGGGCATTTTCCCAGAAGAATTGAAAACATCATACCACAGTGATATCTGTGCACCCATTTTTATAGCAACCCAATCTGTAATAGCCAGATCTTGGAAACAACCCAAGTGCCCATCAATCAAAGAATGGATAAAAAAGATGTGGTATTTTTATACAATGGAGTACTACCCATCTATTAAGAAAGATTGCATTGAGATGGGCGTGGTGGCGCACGCCTTTAATCCCAGCACTTGGGAGGCTGAGGTAGGAGGAGCGTTGTGAGTTCAAGGCCGGCTTGGGCTACAACGTGAGTGCAAGGCCGGCCTGAGCTACACAGTGCGACCCTGCCTCACAAAACCAGAGCTGGGAGTTTGGCTCAGTGGATTAAGCGCCTGCCCTGGCAGTTGCAAGGTTGTGAGTTCAATCCCCAGTGCTGAAAAAAAAAAGATTGCATTGAGACTTTTATAAGTAAATGGACACGACTTGAGACCATACTCATAAGTGAGACAAATCAAACCCACATGTGTAAATACCATATTGTCTCCCTGGTGTAACAAACTGAAAAAGTATATATGATCCAAAAATCTATAATAAATACTATGTAAGTGTAAAAAACAGCTCGAAGAGCAAAAGTAATTGAGAAGGGAAAAGGGGGAAAAAGGGAAGGGAAAAGGAAAAGATATAAATCTGTATATATGTATATGTAAGATAACTAAAACGAACATACTGCTGAATATATTAGTTATTGAGAAAGAACAGTTAATACTCATATGATTAGATCAATTTTACATGTCTATATCTGTTAATGTAAACAACTATTTTGAAGATAACGATACGTGATATTGCAACCATTGTCAAGTTTCTATCATCCTGTTTTGTAACCCTGTAATGTTACTGTTGTGCATTTACTCTAGTCCTTTGTTTGTCTCTTTTGCTTTTTGTCTTCCTTGTATGTCTTTTTTTTTCTCTTAAATGAAAAAAAAAGTCATGGGTGCTGTGACTTGAACAAAATCAGAGTCCTCACGAGACTGCAGGATCTCTCATGCAGGACCCCAAGCACACATATGTGAATCCTTCTCCTCCCTTCTGACCCACGGGTCTGGGATCCACGGATGCACCAGAGACCTGAAGCCTTGCTACAGACACACTTGAGAGACAGGCCGGACTTCACCCCTCAGATTTCCCGCACAGCCTCTGAAGCTGGGCTAGAGTGCCAGGCTTCCTCTGAAAGGCGTCTCCTAGGCGCGAAGGCCTCTCCCTGGCCCTCTCTCTGGAGACCCCTTGGGCAGGAAGATGGTATCCCTTGGTTTATGTGAGGCCTTTGTGTTCTATGTGATCCTCTCCCCCACATGGGAACTTCTTGGCTGACTGCACCCCATGTATGGACCTCTCCTGACTGTGCTCTGCCACCTCTGTCTACCTCTCTCCTCCTCTGCCCATCTTCAACCCTGTCTTCACCTGCCTTGTGTCCTTTAATGTGGGCCATGCGTGGCCTCCCTCCTCCATCCCTTCCTCTGCCCTGCCTGACTTTTCCCTTCCCACTTCAGCCCCTCTGCTGTCTACACTCACTTTCTCTTTAGGCCCTCTGGCCCACTGGGGGCTCTTGAGGGAATGAGGGTCCCTGTACTGCAAAACCCTGAAGTGCAACTGGGAGAAGGCTGATTGGAGATAGCCGGACTATTCTAGCACTGAGGTGGGCTCTGGAGACATTCCGTTAGCTGCCCGAAGGCACCTCAGTCTCTCCCCTACAGAGCAGTCCACCACCTCTGTATGATTCCATATGAGGGGAAAAGAAAATCTTGGAGCCAGGCGTGGTGGCGCACGCCTTTAATCCCAGCACTCAGGAGGCTGAGGTAGGTGGAGCGTTGTGAGTTCGAGGCCAGCTTGGGCTACAACTCGAGCACAAGGCCGGCCTGAGCTACATAGTGCGACCCTGCCTCAAAAAGCTAGGGCTGGGAGTTTGACTTGGTGGCTTAAGTGCCTGTCTGGCAGGCGTGAGGCTGTGAGTTCGATCCATGGTGTCGCAAAAAAAAAAAAAAAAAGAAAAGAAAATCTTGGAAGCCCTCTCCAAAATGCTAAGAAATAAACATAGATACATTGATGATAGATAGATGGGTAGCATGATCTGTAGATATGGTGAATGTATGCATTTTTTTAAAAAATAGTTATTGCTGTAAAACAGATATTGCCAAGAAAGTAAGTCTAAGCGTGCTTGAAGGTATTGGATGGTTTTAGTATTTTGACAATGTGTCTTTTTGTCTCAATTTTTTAGACATTCTAAGATTCTTTGTTGACCTCTTTTTGGTCCAATGTATGCAACAATTTCCTTCAAAGAAGAACCTACAGTGCGTCCTCATCCACATCAGTCACCGGGTCTATCACCATGTGGCTCCTGCCTTGTCCTCAAAGTCAAAATGCTGTGAAAAGGTGAACATCTGAATGCATTCAAGTCATCCAGGCTGCCACAAATGCACAACTCAAGACACCAAAGACAACTGTCAGAAATGCTTCAGAAAGCAGAAAGAATGATGAGATGACTGTGTTCAGTGCAAGGGGGAGTGTGTTGAGGGGGATTAATGGCAAAGTGTATTTTGTTGCAATAGTTTTTAATACATATATATATAAAATATACAGATATGGATATCAAAGGGGCATGGATGTTTGTATTACTGATTCATGAGTACAATTTTAGAATGAAAGATGGAAGATACTGTGTGTTTCTCCATCTTTACATATAAATGTATATGACGTGGCACATGCCTGTAAACCCAATAGGGGGGAGATTGAGGCAGAAGGATCATTGTGAGTTTGAGGATATTTGGGCTACAAAGAGAGGTCAAGCCCAGCTTGAACCGTATAGTGAAATCCTGCCTCAAAAACGCAAAATAAATACATACATAAATAAGTAGATATGATAGTATCATACCTGTGAATAGTATGAACTAATGAATTTATGAAGTCTCTTAAAGGAATCATCTTCACTTTGGTTTAGAAATACATGATCACCGATCAGGACGCAATATGGACTGCCTTCCAGGGTCCTGACCCCAGGACCCTGGAGGAAAACGAGAAGGGCCCCTCGAGGGGCCCCCGCCCGGCCCGAGTGGCGCAGGCACGGATCAGGACACAACATGGACTGCCTTCCGGGGTCCTGAACCCAGGACCCTGGAGGAGAACGAGAAGGACCCCTCGCAGGGCCCCCGCCCGGCCCGAGTGGCGCAGGCACCAATCAGGACGCAACATGGACTGCCTTCCGGGGTCCTGACCCCACGACCCTGGAGGAGAACGAGAAGTGCCCCTCGAGGGGCCCCCGCCCGGCCCGAGTGGTGCAGGCACCGATCAGGACACAACATGGACTGCCTTCCGGGGTCCTGACCCCAGGACCCTGGAGGAGAACAAGAAGGGCACCTCTCGGGGCCCCCGCCCGGCCCGAGCGGCACCGGCGCACGGGCTTAGAATCAGGGACAAACACCCCCACCCCACCCCGGTCAGCAACCTGCTGTTTCGGAGGTCTGGCTAAATTGATAGCAACCAAGGAACATCAACCAACTTTTGTTTTGTGGATTCGGCCAGGCCTCTGGTCAGCAACCCAAGCATCTCTTTACAGCAGGCAATGTAGCAAGTATGGGGGATTCTCTTCTGTCTTGTCTTTTATTATTAATAAAATATTAAAAAAAAAGAAATACATGATCAGTTTTGTAAGTTGAATAATCCCTAAATGTCAAGGACTAGAGAGAAACGCAAATGCTTTCCAAGGTCATGGGACTTGAACAGCGACCACTTCTGAGCTCGGTATGAAGGAAGGATGAAGAGGACAGTGAATGCAGAGAGGAGAGGGAAGTCCCTCTCTGCTCAAGTACTGTTTAGTTCCACCTGCTGATGTCATAGGAGTGTTCCAGTGCACAGGAAGGACAGGTACTCAGCTTCTCAGCCAGGGATGCTATGAGGATTCGGTTCCTGGCCTGGGGATGGGACAGAAAGGCACAGCGGCCTCTCTGGCCTCCGTGGGATTTAGTCCCATGGTTCTCTAGAAGCAGCAGGACCTCTGCTCCAGAGCCGCCCCTAGCATCTTGTGTGCTCCCCAGCAAGGAGGACACTGAGCAGGACTGGGAGCACAGGAGATGGCTGTGTGTCTGCCACCTCTCCACTGACCCGGGAGTCGCCACCTGGGGAGCTGTTCTCAGAGGCCAGGGTTGGGACTGAACCCCACAGCATGGGGGAGACCCAGCCCTGTGTGCGCACGGTGTCCTCTCACCAGGGACCTGCCCCGGCCTCTCTTGCACACAGTGGAGGTCCCCAAATGACAGCGCACTATGGGGGAAGCCATGATCAGACTTCCAGGGAAAGAAATATTAAATAGGGGCCATTAACAACTCACTACAGCACCCAGAAGACTGATTTCTAAGGCCTCCTGATGATGACCCAGAGGAGTGCTTTTATGACAAGAGACCTTATCATCACTGTTGAAATGACATTCTCAGATCAACTGATGTTTATATTCTACCATCCCCAGAATTGCCAGAAAAAGAAACACACTGAAAATTAATTAACTAATTGGTAATAAAAGTGCTGAGAAGAAAACATAAAAGTGGCACAGGTACCACCACATGGCCCAGACTTAGTGCCAAGAGGAAAAGCCATCTGCAGTGTGGCCTTAGAGGAGGGGAACATGAGAGTGCTGCTCCGGGGCCTGGACTTCACGCTCGTGCTGGACAGCAGGAGGTGCATCCCTGAGCGCTGCTTCCTGCTGACTTTTCCTGTACCTGGCTCTCCGAATCTTGAACCAAGCCTGCAATCCGAGGACAAAAGGCACTGGGTTAGTGCACAGAAGAGTTGCTGTCACAGTGAGAAACACGTGGTGCAGCTTCACACACCACTACCATTTTATTTGCACAGCAGCGGCTCTGCTATTATTGCTCCACCTGGACACGCACAGCCCAGCCCTGGTTCCCAAGGCACAAAAATGGAAGTGCTTTCCAGGAAGAAGGACACTAGCAGCGAGGAGTGGGAGGAGTCACAGAACTGCTCCCCTCTGAACCTGTGCTATTCATTCCACTGCAGCCAGACCAAGAATTGTGTCACATGTCACCATGCTCTGGATGCCATCGCAAACTCCCAGCTCTGGACGATTCCTAAGGACTTAACCATTTGTGAAGCTCCCACACTGTAAAATGTAATGAGACAAAGGGCCTTCTCCCCCAGCCTCACACCTGCTTCCACACATGAATACATACTGTCCAAGGCCAGAGCAGCAGACCTGGTGTGCACAGGGTGCTAAGTGTCCACTGGTGGCATCTGCATCTACACAGCAGCATGCACAATCCTCTGTCACAGGTGAGCTGACATCAGGTGTGTTTCGGGAGCTTCGCTTACTACCAGTCCTATCACCTTGCACAGGAGAGGGGAGATCAAGCAGAGGTTCTTGGGAACTGCATGCTGCAGAGATTGGACACACTGAGAACTTCCCCTCATTCATCTGTTTGCTGCAGCTCCTGTTCCCTCAGGACTCCAGTGAGAGAGGCCCACAGCCAGGGAGGGGAGAAAGTCCCTCCCACACCTCGGATCCTCTGTTCTTGAGATTTGTCAGGGAGCCTGAGAAAATGCTCCCCACCCCTTCCACATTTCCCAGCTGAGACAGCCTGCATGGACCTGGTCTGTGCATTAGGAGGCCAGTGCTCAGTGGCCCGCTCTGCTGGGCTGCTTTCCTGCACCCCCCAACCAGGTCCTCAGCCCATCTGCCCACTGCTCTCTGTCATGCACTCTGCAACAACACTGGTGATGAGCTCATCCTGATTTTCTGACGCACGCCCTGCTTTTCATGCTGCATCTACTGGGTTCTTCATTCTCAAATAGGTTTCCTCTGATCCCATCACCTATCCTCGTGCTGCTCAGTGCTACTTGAAAAAGCAGAAATTACAGTAAAACCTTGCATTATATGTAGCTTGTTCTGTGAGTGTTCCACAAGATGCACAAACTTTTTTTTTTTTTTTTTTTTGGCACCGGGGATCAAACTCACAACCTCATGCCTGCCAGGTAGGCGCTTAAGCCACTGAGCCAAACTCCCAGCCCTAGTTTTTTGAGGCAGGGTCACACTATGTAGCTCAGACCAGTCTTGCGCTCGCATTGTATTCCAAGCCGGCCTCGAACTCACAATGCTCCTCCTACCTCAGCCTCCTGAGTGCTGGGGTTAAAAGCGTGTGCCACCACGCCCGGCACACGAACATTTCTAGTGAATTTTCAGTTGAATAATGAGCAATGTGTTGCAATATTCCTAGTACTTGATGCTTAAAGTCACATGATCACAGTGAGACACTGGTTCTCTTTCTGTCCCTTTCCCCATCTCTCTCTCTGTCTCTATCTCTGTGTTTGTGTGTATAGGATTGTGTGTGATGGTCTCCTAATAGCAAAAATTTATGAAGGAGATCTCTGCAGAGGAGGAGCAGAAAAGGTTGGAGGAATCCCTCACTTCAAATGAGATGAGGCACATGGGTAAAATGTGTGAAACGGTACAAAATTTTGTAGAAAATCACCACTCAAATAATGCTGTAGCATTGTGAGCAGTGAATCGGTTTAATGACAATACAATGCCACGTTCCCAAAAAATCCTCCAAAGGAGGCAAAAGTAAGTCTCATTGGATAAGTTCCTTGCTAAAGTTCCACAAAATAAGATTCCATGGAGCCAATGGATAGCAGAGAGTCCTTAGTGACAGTGAAATTCGCCTTGCACTATAACCTTGCTCTCTCATGTCCCTTTTACACCTGTCAGGAAGGTTTTCAAAAGGAAGTATAGGTAAATTTGTTTATTTTTTAGTTTTATTTCATCATTTTCCTTTATATAACAATATTAGATTCATTTTTTCACGAATATGTCTGAGTTTCCACTATTTCCTGTGAGGAAATTTGCCTCAATATGTAAGTGCTTTGCCTTACAAACATGTTTCTGGAACACATAATGCTCACAAAAGAAGGTCTGACTGTACTTGAAATTAAGGCAGGCACGAATCTGCACTGAAATGAGGACTACCACATCACAGTAATCCACAAAGCCTAGATACTGGGAATAGTACCCCACAAAAGGCCAGGCACACAGGCATTTATTTAACAAATACTCTAAGAAGACAGTTCTGTGTGGACCTGTCTGGGTTCTCAGTAGGAGCTCCACTGCATTTTCCCTCAGTGTGGAGCTTGTGACCTCACGCCCTCTCCTGTGCCTCTTGGAGCCCAGCCCCTGCAGAGTCCCTGGGGTGCCCCTGTCTCACTCAGCATGTCCTGGCCCTGGGCATTGGTGCAATGGGACTGGGCCTGGGGCCACTGGCAGTGGGGCTGCTGCTGCTGAGTACCCGGGCTACCCGTGCTGGCCAGGCTGAGGGGCTGCACAATGCCCCAGACCAGCACCTTGCAGGATGAGATCGGGAGGCACTGCCGGGTGTCCAGGTGGGTAGCGCCAGCCGGGCTTTCCCAGGACAAAGGGGTGGCAGCGAGGCCTGCAGGGGGCCCACAGTGGGGCCTGACTGGCAACCTGGAGCCAGGCCTGTGGAGCCCAGGGACAGGCAGGGCCACGGGCCAAAAACTCCCCACCCTCTAGGCAGGGCTTCAGGGGAGCAATAAAAAAAAAAGACTCATTTAGGAACACATAAATGATTTTTAAGGCAACTTTCGACTGCAATTTTTCTATATCCTTTTTTTTAGGTTATCCAAAATTCATTCTATACCAATTGTTTTGCTTTTTTCAATCTTTAAACCAGTTTTCAAAGCACACAGTCCTATGCCCTATTGCAACCAGATTCTGAGTATCTGGAGAATGTTTTCACATGGAGATTGCACTCCACGCAGGAAATTTTAAATTGTGGGCTCCCACTGTCTCTATCACCTCACCAAAACTTACAGACAAGACAAGAAGTCCAGGCAATTAACTTCTTTACCTGCCTTCCGTCATCACTCTCAATTTATTTAGACATCTATTACTTGTTCATAGAGTATTTTTGTTGGAACTTTATTACCTTTTCCTAATATTTATGAATTTGAGGTTGGGTATATAACTCAGTGGTACAGCCCTCGGCTTTTAGGTGTGAGGTCTTTGGTTCTATTCGCAACACACACACAAAAAAAAAGACAGATGAAGACGAAACCAAGGAAATAAATATTTATAACCTCACATGCTTAGCTAAGTGTTTGGGCTGGGTTTCAAACACTTACCTACAACTGAACCCCGTTTTAACCTTGCTTCTCCCTACATCCATTTGGATACTTTCAAGGTCAGACTGAGCCCCAACATGAGTGCACACAGAAGCACACCGGTCCTAGAACGAGGTGAACATTACTTACTTTGATGTTTTGTTTTGTTTTGTTTTTTCCCTTAGTAAACTGCGTTCTAGCTGGGAATGGGAAGGGACCACAAGCTCATGTGTCCGTCTCCCATTTTCTACCTATGAATGCCAGCAACTTCAAAATATAAACAGCAAAACGAACAAACAACAGACAAAACACCACCTTCACACTGTCGAGGACAAAGCAGTGTCCTGAGGCACTATGTACATTGCCTCCCCTGCCGACTGGTTGTTCTTGCATTTACTGACCTGCACTCTGAATTCAGGCACATCCACGTCTCTTGCAAGTTCCAGTCTGCGGAGAGAAAACCACAAATGTTCCTTATTCAGTTTCCTACATGAGCAATTTAGTGTTCTGGATGAATGGAATGGCATATGCACTTTCCGTGCCTGCTTTTAAATTTGCAATCACCCAACAAAGAGATGCTAGGATATATTTCTATAATACCTGGAAAATACTGTCTTCTTAGAAATGGTCTTATGATGGTCTCAATTCCCTAATCAAGACATAAATTGGCAAAACAGATCAAAATACAAAACCAAACACTGCACTTTAAGAGAAACATATTTAATTAAACAAACCACTAACAGGTTAAAAATGAAAAATGGAAAACAATATTCCATGCAAGGGGAATCCAGAAAAAAGGAGGAGTAGCTGTGCTAATTTGAGACCAACTGGATTTCAAGCCAACACTGATGAGAAGAGACAAAGAAAGTCACTACCTGTTGGTTAAGGGAACAACACAATAGGAAGTGATAACTATTATAAACAAATATGCACCAAATACTGGCACAGCCAACTTCATACAACAAACACTAATCCACATGAAAAATCAGACAACCCCTCTACAACTGAAATGGGGAACTTCAATATCACACTGTGACAAATGGACAGATAAACTAGACATAAAGTCAACAAAGAAATATCAGACTTGATCCAAACCTTTGAACAAATATACTTAGTAGACATCTACACAGTGTTCCATCCAATACCAAGAGATTACACATTCTTCTCAGCGGCACATGGACTTTCTCCAAAATAGACAATATAACTAGCCCACAAAGCATGATTAAATAAATGCAAAGGAATTAAAATTATCCCATGCACATCATCAGATCATAGAACAAGGAAATCAGTGACAACAGAAACAGAGAAAATATGAAAATCATGATAATTAAACAATGTCCTTTGAATAATTAATGGGTCATACATGAAATTAAAGAAGTAATTAGACATTTCCTACAGTCAAATGAAATTGCCAGTATCACATATGAGAACCTATGAGACAAAATGAAAGTTGTCCCAAGACGGAAGTTTACAGCAGTGAATTCCAAAATCGGAAAAACCGAGCAAGTTTAAATAATCTAATGATACACCTCCAGGTACTCGAGAAACAAGACCTGATTCCAAAACCAGAAACAAACACAATCAAAAAACAAACAAACAAAAAGAACTACAGTCCAATCCTTTAATAAACACAGATGGAAAAATCCTCAATATGAAACTGGTACACAGCAATCCAGCAAATCATCAAAAAGACAGGATACAAAATGGCCATGTTGGATTCATTCCAGGGATACAGGGAATGTTCAATGTAAGAAAATCAATAAATACAGTACACCACATTTAAAAAAAAGGACAAAAGTCACATGATCATCTCAATAAATGAACAAAAGCATTTGATAAAGTCCAACATCTGCTCATGATAAAAACACCAATGAAGGCCGGGGATTTAGCTCAGTGGCACTAGTGCCTGCCTGGCAAGTGTGAGGTCATGAGTTCGATCCCCAGTAACAACAACAAAAAAAACTCCAATGAAAATATACAGATAGTCTTTGTCTCAATCTGATAAAAGCCCTGTATGACAAACCAATTATGAGCATCATACTAAATGGAGAAGCTGAACACTTTCCCTCTAAAATCAGGACCAAACAAAGATATCTGCTATCATCATTTCTGTTCAATATACTTCTTAAAACATTAGCCACAGCAATTAGAGGAGAGAGAAATCAAAGGAACATGGCTAAGAAAAGAAATTACATTATCATTATTTGTAGATGACATGATCCTCTAAATACAAATCCAGAAAAATTCTGCCAAAAGACTCCTAGAATTAGTAATGAAATTCAGTAGCATACAAGGCTACAAAACCCAAGATTTAAAGGTCAATTTCTATTTTTTCCTCTTTAAAATAAAAAAGAAATCAATAGTATTCATGTCCAACAATAATAAACAGTGAGAGAGGAATTAGGGAAACAGCACCTTTCACAATAGCATCAAGAAAAATAAAATACTTAGGCATGAACTCAGCAAAACAAGTGAAAGACATCTAGAATGAAAACTACAGTACTCGGCAAAAGGTGATTGAACAGGACTTCAGAAAATGGAGGAGGTATCCACTGTTCTTAGGCAGAGCCAATATAGTCAAATGGCCATACTCGCAAAACTGTTACGCTGATTTGTCTCTCTTACCTTGTTCTCGTTTTAGGGAAAATGCCTTTAGTTTTTCCCCATTTGGTATGATGCTGGCTACTGGTTTGTCAGAGATATGATATTCCTTGCTCCTGGACAGGCAGAACCAATACTTTCACAATGGCCATTCTTCCAAAACTATTACACAGATTCAATGCAGTCCCAATCAAAATACCAACAGCAAACTTTGCAGATCTATAGGAAACAATCCTAAAATTCATATGGAATCAGAACAGACCCCTAATAGGCAAAGTACTCTTCGGCAGTAAGAGTCAAGCAGGTGGCATAGCAATACCAGACTTCAAGCTGTACTACACGCAATAGCGAGGAAAACGGCATGGTTCTGGAAGAAAAGCAGACATGTGAATCAGGGGAACAGAACTGAGGATACAGAAACCTCCCCAAAGATTTTCAACTATTGGATTTTTGACAAAGTGTCTCAGCATATGTTGGAGGAAAGCGAGCATATTCAACAAGTGGTGCTGGGAAAATTTGCAATCCTTTGGTAGAACAATGAAATTGGATCCTTCTCTCTCACCATATACTAAATTAAAATCACAATGGAGCAAAGATCTAAACAGAAACAGTAAACCTTCTAGAAGACCAAATAGGTGAAGCACTTGAAGACAAAGGAGCAGTAAGGATTTTCTAAAGAGAAACTCAATTGTTCAGGAAATAGCAGCAATATTCAAGAAATGGGAGTATATCAGACTAAAAAGCTTCTGCATAGCCAAAGATTCAGTCAGTAGAGTGAAGAGACAACCTACTGAATGGGAATAAATTTTTGCCAGTTACTCCTCAGAGGACTAATATCTAGACTATGCAAAGAATTCAAAATATTAAACCATCTAAAATTAAAGACGCAGTCAAGAAATGGGAAAGAGAAATGAACAGACACTTCACAGTGGAAGGCAAACAAATGGTCAACAAATAGGTGAAAAAATCCTCAACAGCTCTGGCTATTGGAGAAATGCAAATTAAAACAGCACTCTGATTCCATCTTATTACGGAAAGAATCATAATCCTTAGAAAATCAAACAATAAGAAATGCTGATGCAGCTGTGGTAAAAAAAAAAATAGCTCTCCTGTGTTGTTGGTGGGAATTCACATTGGTACAACCATTATGGAAATCAGTATGGAGATTTCACAAAGAACTGAAAATTGAAATTTCATACAACCTAGCTATTGCTCTGCTAGGTATCTTCCCCAAACAGCTGAAGTCATCAAACTACAGCAATACTTGCATACAATGTTTATAGCAGCACAATTTGTAATAGCTAAATCTGAGAAGCAACCTGCATACCCATCAACAGATGATTGTATAAAGCATATGTGGTATCTATATATAATGGAATAATACTCAGGCATAAAGAACAACAAAGTTGGGGCATTTATAGGAAAATCGATGTACCTGGAACACAGAATGCTGAGTGAAATAAATCAGCCATGCAACCTTAAGTACTATGTGGTATCCCTCATGTGAGTGAGGCAAAATACAAACAAAGAAAATGATAAAAGATGGATACAAAAGGGCAAGGAGGCAGATCCTGTCCTGGAGGGAAATGGTGCAAGGTAATAAGAAGCGGGGGGGGGAGGAAATGAGAGGATTAAAGATATGCCATGTACAGTATTCTAATACCCCTGATCAGTGTAAATACTATAAGCCATAGCATGTGCTCAAACAAACCGTATCACCAGGAATGAATAAAATGATTGTGGAACCAGAGGAGGAGCAGGGAGGGAGAGGGAAGGGAAAGGGGATTTAAAAGGAAAAGAAAACACAAGCTGTAATATGTACATGTAACAACTCCCTAAGATGACTGTAAACTGTATGAATTGCAAGCATGTACTAATAAAATGGAACAAACAGAAATAATAATGAGATTCAACAAATGGGATCACATCAAATTAAGAAGCTTCGGCACAGCAAAGGAAACAAAGAAAATAATAAAGAGATAACCCTCAGAATTGGAAAAAAACTTGTCTACTACCGCTCAGACACAGGAATAATTCCTAAAATATATAAAGAATTAAAAACATTAGACTGCCAGGCGTGGTGGCGCACGCCTTTAATCTCAGCACTAGAGAGGCTGAGGTAGGAGAAGCGTTGTGAGTTCGAGGCCGGCTTGGGCTACAACGTGAGTGCAAGGCCAGCCTGAGCTACATAGTGCGACCCTGCCTCAAAAAACTAGGGCCGGGAGTTTGGCTCAGTGGCTTAAGCGCCTGTCTGGCAGGTGTGAGGTTGTGAGTTCAATCCCTGGTGCGGCAAAAAAAATAAAAAATTAAAATTAAAATTAAAAACATTAGACCACTGAAATTTAAAAACAAATCAAACAATGAACACTTGAAATGAATGGATACTTCTCAGACGATAAAGTACAAATGACCAATAAATACAGGACAAAATGTTTGATATCGCTGGCCCCTTGCGAAACACAAATTAAAACAACACTGAGATTCCATCTCTCTCCTGAAACAATGGCCATCATTAAGAAATCAACCATCCTTCACTTTTTTGTTAATGGCAGGTGGCACCTGCTGAGCGGGACCAGATAACCCCCACCCAAAAGGGGAAAGTTTCCCCTGCCTCTGGCTTTCTGCTCTCTTCCAGGGCCAGAGCTCACCATCATGTCTGTAGTACCACCCAATGGCTCACAGATGGGCTGGCCGCAGGGAGTCAACCAGTTTGGCAACAAGTACGTCCAGCAGACCAAGCCCCTCACCTTGGAGTGCACCATCAACCTGCACCCTCTTACCAACTACACTTTTGGTGCAAAAGAGCCCCTCTATGAAAAGGACAGCTCAGTTTCAGACAGATTCCAACACATGAGGGAGGAATTTGATAAAATTGGAATGAGGAGAACCATAGGAGGAGTTCTGATTGTACATGAGCACCGGCTTCCCCATGTGTTACTAATACAGCTGGGAACAACTTTCTTCAAATTACCTGGTGGTGAACTTAGTCCAGGAGAAGATGAAGCTGAAGGACTAAAGCGCTTAATGACAGAGATGCTGGGTCGTCAGAATGGAGCCCTGCAAGAGCGGGTCATTGATGACTGCACTGGTAACTGGTGGAGGCCAAATTTTGAGCCTCCTCAGTATCCATATATTCCTGCACATATTACAAAGCCAAAGGAACATAAGCAGTTGTTTCTGGTTCAGCTTCAAGAGAAAGCCTTGTTTGCAGTTCCTAAAAATTACAAACTGGTAGTTGCACCACTGTTTGAATTGTATGCCAATGTACCAATATATGGACCCATCATTTCCAGTCTTGCTCAGCTGTTGAGTAGGTTCAATTTTATATACAACTGAATTCCTGTGCAGAGGAGAAGGAAAAGAAGCCATCTCTGTGAGCATAGCTATAAACAGTGTAAAAGAATGAAGATAGTAGAAAAGGGGTGTTTATTTGTTTTGTTTTGGTTTTGGTTTTTATCTTTTTCCCAATTCCTAAATTTCTCCCTTCTTCCTATTGTTTGAATAATAAAGTTAATATGAAGAACTAGATAGTGATGCAGACAAATGTGACGTTTACTTTTAGTTCTACTCATAATTTTTTGTACAGCATTAAAGAAAGTGAACTTCTCTTTGTATTTTGTTTTTTAATTTCTCATTAAATTTTGAAAAATCTTTTTAAAAAAAATCAACCAATACCAAAGAGTGTAAACTGGTACAGTCACTAGGGAAATCAGTATGGAGCTTCCATGAACTAAAACTAGAAATTTGATTTGATCCCTTTATTTCTCTTCTAGGTATCTTCCCCAAAAGAGTTAAATACATTATATCCGAATATGTATGCATATGAACGTTTACAGTATGTATTGGGTGATAGTGCAGTGTACCCCCAAGTCCTCATATAATTTTGATGGGGCTGAATTATTGGTTTGTTATTGGTTTGTTGATTGACAATGTGAGCGCTGTGCCCGCCCAGGGGTGGAGCTGACATACAGCGTAAAGGAAGGTGGGTCTTCCTGTTCCGTGCTTCCGTCTCCCTCTCTCTCTCTCACCAGCATGCCTTGTGGCTTGCAGCTGCCATGAACTGTAGCCCCGTCACCCCATGCTGCCTTGGAGCCAACTTTATGGACTGAAACTCCCGAGAAACTGTAAGAATAAACCTTTCCTTCCCTAATTTTGGGCGTCAGGTATTTTGTCTCAGCAACGAGCGAAAAGTAACTAAGACACAGTAGTTGAATTCATGATAGCTAAATCTCTGAAGCAGAATATATGCTCATCAAAAGATGAATGCATCACTAAATGTGGTATTGCTACACAATGGAGTACTACTCTGCCACAAAGAAGGATAAGTAAGAAAATGGATGCACCTTAAAATGACAATGTTCAGTGAAGTTACTCAAGCACACAAGTTTAAATAACACATGGTTTCACTAATATGAGAATCCCAAAATACAAATGAAGTGCAAAATAAAAGACAGAACAGCAAAAAAGAGAGACAAAGAAGTTATTGTAATCCAGCATGACCAATATATCTAATAGTTTACTTTGTTTTCTATAATTGTTCCATGTGTTTCATATGATTTTTGCCTCTGAGTCAGGCTAGTAATCTGTACTCATAATTAGTGTTATAAACAAGTGAACCTGATGCTGGCAAAAAATGTTTCTTTAAACACAATTGGAAAGGAAGAAAAAGCAAGAATTAAGATGTGTTATGTGAACGTACCAAATCCCCACCATGAATGTAATCAATACATAGTGCAAACATGTACTAAGAAAAATAAAAATTAATAAAAAATCAAAAAAGGAAATAGTTTCCAAGGTGGCATTAACAGCTTGAAGTACTTTTATTGTGCTACTTTTAAATATAAATGAATGCAACAATCTGATGAAAAAACTTGCACAAGTTTTAAATATAGGAAGCCTGCAGCATTGCAGCACCTCATTCTCTTGACCCTAGCTGGGTCCAAGTCACCATTTTTGCCAAAAGCAGCCCCTAGTTCAGGCAATACAAGAAAAATAGTTAAAGCAGATGCACAAGACTATAGGCAAAACAGATCACCCAGGTTTAAGCATCAGAAAGGACTCAATGAGACCTTTTCTCACAAGTGCTCCCTATTCAGTGTCCTGGATGATGAAATATCATATGTACAGTCCATGCAGGTTTGTGAATTTGCAATACTGCACATAGCACCCCAAATAGGTTTTTCTGTATTTCCAAGAAAAATGTCTCTCTATGAAAATGTTTTGAACTGCTCAAAAAATTTAAGGTGGTATTACAATTTAGAGGTGAAAAAAAAATACAGAGGTATTTTAATGCATTATTTTGAAAAATGAAAAAGAATGCAAACATCTATGATGAAAACATAGTACAAATTTTAAATACAGGAAGCCCATAGCATGACACTATCTTATTCTAGTGACCAGAGTCCACATAAATTTTATTGATAAAAGCAGACACTAACTCAGGGAACACAGCAAAAATGAAGTGGAATACGCCAAATGTAAACATTTTAGTGAGTCAACAGACCCAGTCAAGACACTGAAAAGGAACCCACAGAATAGCAGAAAATATTTGCAAAGCACGCCTCATACAAAGAGACAGAAACACCTCTCACAAGTCAATAAGCAAAACATACCCACCAGGCTTAGGCATCTGAAAGGCCTCAGTGAGACGTTTCTGTAAAGAAGCTAGAGAGGAGCAGGAAGCAGGAGAAAACACGCTCAAAATGACTAGCGACTAATGCACATCCCAACCACCCCATCATCTGAACCACTAGCAAAGCCTGGGAAATAACAAGCATGCTGAGCTCAGGGAGAAACCGGAACCCTTGGTCACTGTGAGATAAAATTACAAATTCCACAGTCTCTCTTGGAAACAGTCTGCTGGGGAATCATAGTATAAACATAGAAAATTCTATGATCCAATGATTCCATTTCAGAGGATGTCTCCAAAAGACTGAAAACCTTCATGTTCACAGCTATTTGTCAGGCATGTTCACGACAGCACTTTCACAAAAGCAATCTATCTACAGATAAATGAGCAACAAGGATGTATGCATCCATGCAAGAGAATATTACTCAGCCTTGAAAAGGCAGGAACTTCTAACACATGTGCACTGTGAGGAAATACGAAGTGGAATAATCAGTCACACAAACATTAACATCCTATGATTTCACTGAGACCCAGTTCCTAGACAACTCAAACTCAGGCAGTAAAAATGTAGGATCATCATCGTGAGGAGTTGGGAGGATGGGGGAAGTGGGACGTGCTTCACGTGGATAGTTTGATTTTGCAAGATGAAGAATGTCTGGAGATCTGTGGCACTGTAGCACAAAAATACCCAACACTGCTGTTTTCCATGGTTCAACGTGCTTCAGGTAGCAGGTTTTCGGTCTCTGCATCTTGTATCACAGCATAGAAACACAACAAAGTAGTAGCCACCATCCGGTTTCCAGACTGGATTCACGACAAACCACAGTAAAATCCCGACCTTGGTCCACACGTGGCGCCACCCAATGCAGCAAAGACAGGCAGGCGAAGACCCCAAGTGCTCTCAGATCAAGAGGGGAAAGAGGGCAGCAGGAGAGAGAGAAAGGTACCCGGAAAAGAGCCCATCCCCCTAAACCCTGGGGGCTCCCTGAGGCAGCGCTCACCTTGTGAACACGTCCGGGTACTGAGTGTATTGGAAAACAGTTTCCAGTTCCTGCACCTGCCACTGCGTGAGGCCGTTCCTCAACCGCTTTGGTCTGCCCCGCCATTGACCCCTGGCAGCTGCAGGATCCTGCACGACCGGCGACAGCTGCTTGGGCTCCTGGTCACCGTGACCCGCGTCGCGGTCGGTGCCACATCCCTGGCTCATGTGGACCTCTCTGTTGTGGCCGTCGAAATTGTCCTTGATGTTGTCCCGGTGGCCCTCAGGGCGGTCATCCCCGGCGAGGCCCGGAGCTCTTTCACTGCAGTGAGCACCGTCAGCCACTGCGGGGATGCCTGGTGCAGGACCCGCATTGCCCTCCATCTCAGAGAGCTCCAGGCCGAAGCAGCAGGGATTCTCCATGGCAGCAAGGCACCAAAGGCCACGCACGAAGCGTGCTCCTTAGCAAAACCGAGTGCAAATGCTGTGCCTCTCGGGAAGAGCGTGGCCGCAAAAGGTGGAGCCTGGGGTTGCAAATGGTTACAGAGATCCTACAGCCCACTGGGCAAGGTCAAGTCCCGAAGACCCTCCCTGATGGCTGCTATTGGCTGTCTGCTTCCAGCCAGTTGCTGTGTAAGGGGTTACAGAATAGCAAAACTGAGTGGGCAGGGCCACAAGCAGAGCCCGCCAACCAGAAGAAAGTTATTGATACTGGGCATGCGCAGAATGGGGTCTGACCTGGCCTCTCTGCTAGGCAACTGCCCCGCCTAGATCTCAGGGATCGTTAAAGAGACTGGGTTGGCTTGTAAGCTGATGCGGAAGTGGATGAGAGGGGGCGAGAACTCACACTGCCCACCGGATCTCTAGTGGGAAGGCTGAAGACTGTCCCTTGCCCCTCCCTCTATGCTGTGCTGTTTACACAGAGCAAGGGCTCCGAATTCCGCTGTCCTGACTCCAGGAGCTGCTGGCTCCCTGTTCCCCCAGTGTGACTACAAGGAGAACCTGTCTTGCTCCCCAAAGTAGATGGCGTGAGCACTGGGAAGGATTTATGCTCTCCCAGTGGATTTTTGACAAAATGTTGAGTAGGTAGAGTTGCTCAAAGCACTCATGGGGTTTCCTGCACGGTGCCTCTCATCACCCGGAATGCCCCAGTACTGAATCTGTCATGCTGACCTGTTTCCTCTCTCGCCTTTAAAGCCTTTAGAATTCTCAGCTGCATTTATGCCGGGGATGGAACGGTGCCCTTTTGGACCCACCGACCTGTTCCAACTTAGCACCTAGACCTCCATCCAACACCTGAAGAAACCAATAACGAACAGTGAGTTTCGGAGGACAGGGAAACCTGCTGTGCCTGCTCCTGTGCAGGACACACAGCTGGTGCCGAGGGTAAGAAGAAAGAGGCGGTGCGATGTTTTGTTTCTTATAATTATTTTCATTTTCTGGTGCCTGGAATGCACTCGGGGACCTGGGCCGGCTGGGCCTGTGGTCCTCCACTGATGTCCACCCCAGTCCTCTCGGGTCTTTCAGCTTCTATTGTGCAGTGTGTCAGTGGTATAAGAAGTTACATGATGTGTTTTTTTCCTTGATGAGAATACTTTCTGTGTATTAACCAAGATCTCCTTTCCATCTCAGGTCTGGTTTAACAATTGGAGAGCCAAATACTGGAAAATCAGAGGAAAGCACTGCTCAGGAATGCACCACCTGATTCCCAGGCCTGCAGTCCCATTGATGGCGTGGAAGCGCTGTTCTAGGATGCCGTTATTTTTCTTTCTTTTTTTTTTATTTTAAAAAGCAAAACAGAAAAAAGGGTAGAAATAATACAGAATTTCAAAAAAATGTAATAAATCAACACTAGTTAATATATTGCATATTGTTATCTTAGAGGTAGTTGTTCAAGTTACAAGATCTAGGCATAAAAAATGATCAATCAAACAATGACAACACAAACTATTCTTTTTGGTGACCTAACAAAGAATTAGTAGTATAGTTATGTATCTTGCACACTTACACATACATACAGTTGTATGTGTATATCTACATGCATATAATCTTTTCCTTTCTTTCACTTCTCCTTTCCCCATCCCAGTTGTTCTTTAATTTTGAGCACTTTCTTTCTCTTTCATTATTACAATGTCTATTGTATATTTTGGTTCTTATTAGATGCAGTTCTTTTTCATGAAGCAAATTGTGGTTGGAGCATTTTGTTGCCACAGACACCTGGGCCACCAATGTGTGCTCATAGTATAATTATCTTCACTTCACTTTTCGTTGTTGCTGCTTTTTTTTTTTTTTTTTTTTTTTTTTTTTTTTTTTTTTTTTTTGCGGCACCGGGGATTGAACTCACAACCTCGCGCCTGCCAGGACAGGCGCTTAAGGCACTGAGCCAAATTCTCGGCCCTGGTTTTTTGAGGCAGGGTCGCACTATGTAGCTCAGGCCGGCCTTGTGCTCGCGTTGTAGCCCAAGCCGGCCTCGAACTCACAACACTCTGCCTACCTCAGCCTCCCGAGTGCTGGGATTAAAGGCGTGAGCCACCACGCCCAGCTGTTGCTGCTTTTTAAGACAGAGTCTTGCAATGCAG
This sequence comes from Dasyprocta punctata, assembly GCA_004363535.1. NCBI lineage: Eukaryota > Metazoa > Chordata > Mammalia > Rodentia > Dasyproctidae > Dasyprocta > Dasyprocta punctata. The sequence continues at coordinate 21,950 of RJWM01014758.1, read as the reverse complement.
TTCACGCTGGCCTTGAACTCACTATGTAGTCCTGGCTAGCTTCAAACTAATGGTGATCTTCCTGCCTCAGCATCGCGAGTGCTGAGATTGCCAGCATGCGTCATTCACTCTATTTATATGTGTACTGCAGCGCTGAATCCTCAGTGTGTTTATTTTCCTGTGATTTCTATAGTGACAATTCATGCATGTATCTCATTTACAAAATACCATTTAAACAGAATGACAGATGAGTTCTCTGCCTTGTGAGATGCTGTAGAGGGCTGGTGCCATTGTGGTGGGAAAAGAATTTACCAGAGGATGAGGAATGTAGACAACACAAGAGTTTCTTTAGATCAAGGTGCTCTGCCAAGGGGAACAGCAGGTGAATTTCCAAGACTGGAAACCTGAAGTCAGGGTAAGGGGTTTTCTTCATTGTTAGTACATGTTTGCAGTACATGATGATTACTTTGGTTTTGCGGACTTGATACTTGTAGATAACACATTCGTGGTCTTTTTGTCCCCTTCTCCTCTATCCTCCTTTTTTTTTTGCCTGCATCAAATTCCTTTATTTATCTTAAAATTATTACAATGACTCCTAGGCCAAAACCTTTTTTGACACATAAGACTATTATTATACTAAATCAAGATGCTGGATTACAAAAACTTTTTTCTCTTTGTTTTCAACTTGTCTGCCTGTTATTCTATACTTTATTTATATTTAGAGTTTATCATATAAGAGAAACTATGCAGCACTCGGGAGGCTGAGGTAGGCGGAGCGTTGTGAGTTCGAGGCCGGCTTGGGCCACAACGTGAGTGCAAGGCCGGCCTGAGCTACATAGTGCGACCCTGCCTCAAAAAAACCAGGGCCGGGAGTTTGGCTCAGCAGCTTAAGCACCTGTCTGGCAGGTGCGAGGCTGTGAGTTCGATCCCCGGTGCCGCAAAAAAAAAAAAAAAAAAAAAAAAGGAGAAACTATGTGATATTTAAACTTGTGTGTATGTGTTACTTCTCTTAACATGATGGTCTCAAGGTGCGTCCATAGTCCTACAAATGACTCAAATTTATCCTTCTTTATGACAGTGTAGTACTCCATTGTACATAAATACCACATTTTCTTGATGGTGGATATGTAGGCTGCTTCCAACATTTAGCTATTGTGAATTATGCTGCCATGAACGTGAGTATGTAGGCATCACTGTTGTATGATGTCTTTAACTCTTCAGGAAGATACCTTGAAAGAGGCTAGCTGAGGCAAATGGAATCCTACTGTTAGTGTTTTGAGGAATCTCCATAAGATTTTCATAGTAGCTATACCAGTTTACACTGCCACCAACAGTGGAGTGTTCCTTTTTCCTGCAGCCTCTCTTATATTTAGCATTGGCTGATTTCTTCATGGTAGCCATTCTTTCTGGAGTGAGATGGAATCTCAGTGTTGTTTTAATTTTCATTTCACAAATGGCCAGTGATGTTGAACATTTCTTCACGTATTTGTTATCTGTTTGTACCTGATCATCTGAGAAGTGTCTGTTTATTTCAAATGCCCATTGTTTGATTGGGTCTTTAAATTTCAGAGTTCTAATTTTTTGAGTCTTCACATTTTAGGTACTATTGCCTTGTCTGAGCAGTAGCAGGCAAGATTTATTTTCCAAATCTCTGGGTTCTCCTCACTCTTTTCTTTGTTTCCTTCACTGTGCAGAAGTTTCATAATTTAATGTGATCCCATTTGTTGATTCTTGGTATTGTTTATTTCTTGTGCAACTAGTAATCTGTTCAGAAAGTATTTGCCTCCATCTGTGTCTCAGGGGCTTTACGTATTTTGTCTTCCAGCAGATTAAATGTTTCTATTATAATGTTTAGATATTTGTTCTATTTTAATTTTAGTTTCCTGCATGGTGAGAGAGATGGGGGATCCAGGTTCAGTCTTCGGCACATCCATAACCAGTTTGCCCAGCTCCATTTGTTAAAGAGGCTCTCTTTCCTCCAAGGAAAATATTGGTCTCCTTTGCTAAAGAGTAGATAGCTGAGTGTACCTGGAAATGTTTCTGCTTCGTCTATTCTGTTCCTGTAATCCTCAAGCCTGCTCGTGTTTTTTGTTAGTATGTTTGTTTTGTTTTTTTGCCAATTCCATGCTGTTTTTATCATTGCAGTTTTGTACTCTAACTTGAACTTCAGCTCTTTGATGTCCTCTGCCTTGAACTTGATGACAAGAAGGGCTTTTGCTACTCTAGATCTCTTCTGGGTCCACGTGAATTTTAGGATCACCTTCTCTTTGAGAGGAACGCTATTGGTATTTTGCTTGAGATTGTGTTAAATCAGTACAACAGCTTTGGAAGTCTGGCCATTGTGACTTTGGATTCTGCCTGTCTAAGAGCAGGGGACGTCTTTCTGTTTTCTCTAGTCCTCTTCAATCTCCTTCTTTGGAGCACTGTAGTTTTATTGTACAGATCTTTCTCTTCATTGGTGTGGAATTCCTATTTCATTTTTCTTAAGACTGTTGTAAATGTATTGTCTCTCTAATTTGTGACTCAATGTGTTTGTTATTGGTACAGGAATGTTACTGATTTTTGAGTGCTGACTTTGTATCCTGCTATGGTACCAAATTTGGTTATTAATTCTAAGAGTGTTTTGTTGGAATTTTTGTGTTCTTATATGTAGAGGATTATGCCGCCTGCAAATACTGATAATTTAACTTCTTCCTTTAGCCTCCTCATCCCTTTTGTTTATTTCGCTTCTCTTCGTGCTCTAGCTCAGTGATGGCAAACCTATGGCACGTGTGCTGCAGCAGGCACACGGAGCCCGCTCTGTTGGCACATGAGCAATCACCCCAGCAGCTGAGCATTGGATGACAGTTGTTTTTTCTAAATTAAAACCTCGGGTTGGGTCAGGGAGGATCCAACCAGAAGACAACTAGCCAGCCTTCCTGGTGAATGGCGCAACTGGCACGGACTCCAGGAAAAGAAAGATCTGTTCCTCCCGTGTGCCTACTGGTGCGTGGGCTGAGAATCAAGACACCCCTCCCCCAGCCTAAGCAACCTGCTATTTTGGAGGACTGGCTAAGTTGATAGCAACTAAGGTACATAAAACAACTAAATGCTTATATTGTTTGGTTGATTTTGCAGGCCTGGAGTCCACGGTCTGAGCATCTCTTGGGAGGATGACAGTATGCAATGTAGCAAATTCAGGGGATTCCCTTCTGTCTTGTCCTTGAGGCCCAATATTGTTCTCATTGTTTTGCTTTATTCTGATTAATTATTTTTGCTTTATTTCATATTCCATTTTGATTGGTTTTATTCTGTTTTGTTTTTTATTTGATTTTATTATACCTGATGGAATGGTCAACTATTGTGAAGATAACAAGATATACTATAGTAAACAAATTTTTTAAAAACTTCAGTGTTCAGGTTTAATTGCGGTATTAGCGCATCACAATAAATAAGTGGCTTTTCAATTACAGTTTGGGTACTTAGTCTCTAAATGGTTCACCATCACTGCTATAGCTAATGTTTTGAGAGTTATGTTGAACAGAAGTGAGGACATTGGACATTTTTATCTTGTTCCTTGTTTTAGAGGGAAAACTTTCAGTTTCTCCCTGTTTAGTATGATGGTTGCCTTGATTTGTCATATATGGCTTTTATCAGATTGAAATAATATACTTTCCCTATTTTCTTCAACATTTTTATCATAAATGGGTATTGGATTTTGTCAAATGCTTTTTCTGTGTCTATGGAGATGATCATGTGCTTTTGCTTCTGTTTATGTGGTTTATGTGGTGTATTACATTTTTTGATTTGCATGTTTTGAACCAACTCTGCATTCTAGGAATGAATCCTACTTGGTCAGAATGTCTTTTTGACAATTTGCTGCATTCTGTTTGCTGGTATCTTCTTGAGGATTTTGCATCCATGTTCATTAAAGAGATTACCCTGTAGTTCTTTATTTTGGATGGATTCTTTTTTTTTTTTTTTCATTTTTTTCTTTTCTTTCTTTCTTTTTTTTTTTTAATCAGGGTAATGCTAGTTTCAGGATGATTTGGGGAGCATCTTCCCTTTCGATTTCATTAAAGACTTTTAGGAATATTGACATTAGATCTTCTCTTAAATTTTTGTAGAATTCAGCAGTGGATCCATTAGGACCAGGACTTTTCTTGCTTGGTAGTTTTCACTACTTCTTCAGTTTCACTGACTGATTCTGGATTATTCAGAATTTTTTGTCTTCTTAGTTCAGCACTGAGAGTTCATATATGTGTAGGAATTTTTCTATTTCGTTAGAATTTTCCATATTATTAAAGTACAGTTGCGATAATGCTCTGGATTTTGACTCGATGCATGTTATTTCACCTGTTTCATTTCCACTTGCGTGGACTTGTGTCTTGTTTTTCCTAATTTTGGTAAGATTGGCTGAATGTTTGTCTATTTTGTTTAATCATTCAAAGAACCAAATCTTTGATTCACTGATTCTTCCTATTATATTTTTAGTCTCAATTGCAGTAATATCTACTCTAATCTTGATAGTTTCCTTCTTCAAACTAGCTTTGGGTTTGGTTTCTTCTTGTTTTTCTTGGACCTTGAAGTATATCATCAGGTTGTTTATTTGAACTCACACTGTTTTTGATGTGGGACATCACCACTGTAAACTTCCCTCTAAGGACTGCTGTCATTGTGTCACATGGGTTCCATTATGTCATACTAATATTGTCGTTTGATTGTAGGAAATGTCTAATTTCTTCTTTATTTCATCTGTGATCCACTGATTATTCAAGAAGGTATTATTGAATTGCCATGTATTTGCATAGTTTCTGTGGTGTCTTTTGCCATTGATTTCAAGTTTCTCTGCACTATGATCTGATAATATACATGGGGTCATTTCCACTCTTGTGCATTTACTCAAGTATGCTTTATGGGCTAGTATGTTGCCTATTTTAAGAAAGTTTCAGGTGCTGCTGAGAAGAATGTGTATTCTATTTTTGTTGAATCGAACACTGTAGATACCTATCAAGTCCATTTATGTAAAGGTTTGGTTTGGTTCTGATATTCCTTTGTTGATTGTTTTTCTAGATGATCTGTCCATTTGTCACAGTGGGTATTGAGGTCCCCCATTACAATCATAGTGGTGTTTATCTGATTTTTCATGTCCATTAGTGTTGCTTTTTGAAGTTGGATGTACCAGTATTGGGTATGGTATATGTTTATAACTTTTGCCTTTGAGACAGGGCCTCACTCTGAAATTTATGCCTTGAACTCACTATGTAGCCCAGGCTAGTCTCAAATTTACAACAATCCTCCTGCCTCAGCCTCTGGAGTGCTGAGATTACAAGCATGTGTAACCACACCTAGACTATAACTGTTAACTCTGTTTTGAATTGTTCTCTTAACCAGTATAGTAGCCTTCTTTGTCTCTTCTGATAAGTCTTGGCCTGAAATCCAATTTGTCTGAAATTAGGACAGCAATTCCTACTTTTTTCTAAACTCCTGTTTCATGGAATTTCTTTTTCCATTTTTCTTTTTGTTTTTAATCTGTGAGTTTTTAAATTAAATGTGTTCCTTCTGTACTACATATTGTTGGGTTTTGTTTCTTAACCCATTATGCCAATTTGTGATTTCTGACTAGGGAACTGAGACCATTCATGTTAATAGTTATTACTTAGAGGGATCAATTCATTCCTGTCATTGCATAATTTCCTGTTGCTGATTTCCTTATTTTTTTTACCTTTTATTTAGATCCTCATCTTGCGGGTGTATTCATTCATTTTTAATTATTGGTACTGTTGGGTTCATTGTCTCTTTGTTAGCATATCCTTGAGAATTTTTATAATGCTGCTTTGATGATCATGAATTGCTTCAGGTGTAAAAATTTTCTTTGGTTAGAGATGATAAGGAAGCATTTCTTCAAATGGTGGCCTATCAAGTTAGACATAGAGTAGAGGAGCCCAGGGCACCCTGAGGGGTGCCCTGAGGTTAGAACAGACCTGCAGCCCAGCCTCCCATTCGGCCCAGACACCCTGGGCTTCCAGGTCTGTGCAGCCACAGGGGAGAGGGTACGATGGTTGCAGGGAGCAGAGCAATGGGGTCATGCAGTGAGGCAGAGACTGAGCTCCCCTGCATGCAGTAGGCATGAGTGGGTGTTCACAGCTCAGGCCCGGGGTGTGGCTCAGGGCATGGGAAATTATTAAGAGAAATAACTGGGGTAATGGAGGACTCTGGATAAACCAACCCAGTAGGTTCCTTGGCCATGCTGGAGCAGCATGATCAGGCATGACCTGGGAATGGGAAAGAATGAGCTACCTGATCAGATACTCAGGGTGATCAGGGATGCAGATGGCTAAACGGACTGACCTGCAGTTTTGCAAAAATGGGACCATGCAGAAACACAGTGAGAAATCCACTCATCCAGGGCCAGTTGCAAAAGAGCTCAGAGGCCTTTGAGACTTTGGTGAAGGAGAGACTCTTCATCACCACTGGGAATCTGAGATGTATGAAGTGGGCTTTCTCCCTTTTATGAGCTCTGCTTAGGAGGAAATTAAGTATACATGTTTGCAGGTGTTACATGCTTGTCATTTGAGCACTGAGAGGTTGAGACAGGAGGATGGCAAGATTGAGGCCAGACTGGGGCTAGAGAGTTGAAGCTTAACCTCAACTACCTAGTAAGACCTTATTTCAAATAATCAAAGAATAAAGGGAGGGAGGGAGAAAGAGAAAGAGAGAGAGATGGAGAGAGAGAGAGAGAGAGAAAAATGAAAGAAACTGTCAGTTCAAACCTAGCTTGAATTACATAGCCAGATTCTACTAAATGAAAAAAATACATAAAAGGGTTGATGATATAGTTCAGTGCAAAGGCCCTGAGTTCAGATCCCAGTACCACACAAACAAACTAACTAACTAACTAATGAAAACATGTTCTTCAGTGACAAAGTATGTGCATGCTAGTGTAGAGCCAGATGCTTGGCCATGTCTACTTCAGCTAAGATGTGCAAAAAAGAGGAGGGAGACCCAGACATCATGTGAAGTGGCCTGCAAAAAGTTAATTATTTTATCTGACATCTTGTTTCTTTCAAATTATTTTAAATAGACAAAGTCAAAAAGTTGATAATTTTCTGAAAAATTTCACATTTCTGTCCATTGGTTTTAGTTATTTTTCATTACAAGAAAGTTTAGTAATGTACAAAGTAAAAAACCAGGTGTGATGGCACTCACCTATAATACCACACTGAGGAGGCTGAGGCAGCAGTGTCTCCATTAGTTGAAGGACAGCTTAGACTACATAGTGAGTTGAAGGCCTTCCTGAACTGCATAGTGAGGCCCTGTCTCAAAAACAGAGCACAACAAAACAAAAAAATCACAGAGTGAAAAATTATAAATCAAAACACTATAATTTAAAAGTGGGGCATTTGTATAGATATATAGAAAATTTTTGCAGGAAAATATTGCATAGTTTCACACTAATCAATTGAAAGTTTAGATAAAACTCAGAAATCCTCTAGAAAATGGCAAATCGATGCTAAGAAAAAATGAAAAGCTTTCCATAGTTACATATATTAATAAAGTAGATTTATATTTTATAATACCTTTTGTTTTAAGAGTCACTGTGGTGAAATTTATGAGCATTCAAGAGCATAATTAGCCCAATCTAATGAAATGGGATCACATTACATCTGCTTTGATAATGCAAAAAGGATTAGATGAAAAGAACTGCTGAATTTCAGGGAAAAGATTTCTTTACTAAAAGAGATTTGACCTCTATAAAATTCCTTTCTCCTTCTCTAGCATGCCCGGACCCTCTCAGCCTTTTTCTTTACACGGTGAGACCTAATGTGTCTCAAGGCTCCCAGCTGCCTATTTATCACCAAGAGGAGAAGCAAAACACCCCAGAAAGCAAGTCCCAGTCGGCTGGTCTCTGAGCCTGATTTGCTGTTATGAGGCTTTCTGTCTTAGACACATTTGACGTCTTGACTCTCAGTGGTCCTGGATCTGGGACAGTAATTAGGTAGTAAGATGAAGCATCAAGTTAGCAAAACCCACAGGTAGGATTGAGAACAAAATAAGAGTAGGGCTCATGATGAGGAAACACAGGGCGGAGTGATGACATTCTGTGACTTTAGAATTGCTTGCAGTTACATTCTACTGCTATAGAGTTTGGGAAGTTGCCTGAAATTCTCAGGTGGAGGTGTAACATTGGCAGCATTATTTTGTGTCCAGTTCCCGGATCTATTTGGAATGATCACACTTTTCAGTAAAACATGTTTGAATGCAGTTCTCAGATTTAAAGAATAAAAGGATTCTAACTGTGTGTGGTGATGCATGCCTGAAATCCAAGCACTGAGGCAGGAGGATCGCTGTGAGTTTGAAGACATCTTGAGTCACATATTGAGTTCAAGGCCAGCGTGAACTGCATAGTGAGACCCTTCTCATAAGGCAAACAAACAAACAACAACAACAACAACAAAAACCCCAAAACAACAACAACAACAACAAAAAAAAAAACAAAATAAAAAACAGAAGGTCTCATATAAACATCTGCTTTCCTGGCCATTCTTTGTAATCTGGAAAATATGTCAATGTGTGCGCCCCACATTCATGCCCAGCAACTGAACTGGAGCTGAGTACTGGCAGTTCACTTTGGACAAGATAAATCCTTTCTCAGTTTGCCATAGTCCACACTCTGCTGATTTCCCTCATTTATATTACCTGTGTGGCTCGGTTAGCATCTAGGTTTTCAACCATTAATCATTTTGAAAAAACAACAGACTATGGGAACTATGTAAGGTACACAAAAGGAGAGAGAATAGTAAGATGAAGTCTCATACAGCCATCACATAAAGTCAATGATTGTCATTCATATCAAATTTTCTCTCATCAATAGGTTTATAAATTCTCCAATATCACTACATTTAACATGGGATTATGTTGAAGCAAATTTCATCATTTCATCTATAAATATTTCGGTGTGTGTTTAAATGATAAACTTCTTATATATGTAGCCACAGCGTCAATTTCACAGCTACAACACAAGTCTTTATTATTATCAAACAGCCACAGTGATCACTTTTAAAAATTTGTGTCCTCGTTACTCACTTTGCCCAATTTCCTTTCTCTACCTCTGGTAAGAAAGGAAAAACGGTAAGCGTAGCTCTGGGCCAGTGCAGAGGTGGGGGTGGAAGCATGAATAAGATCTTCCAAACTCTAGAAAACAAGGCATGATGTAATTTTTTATGTTTACACACCATATTGTTTTATTTAATTCCTTTCTGATTTCTTTTCTTGTCTTTTTGAGACAGGGTCTCACTGTGCAGTTCAGGCTGCCTTTGAGCTCTCTTTGTAGCCCAGGCTGGTCTTGAACTTGCAACACTCTTCCTGTCTCAGCCTCCCAAGTGCTGAGATTACAGGAGTGTGCCACCACGCCCAGCTGCTTTTCTGGTTTTTTGAAGTATGTGTGGTAACCTCTCACCACTAAGCTTATTGTGTGCATGTGAATTGAGCTGTTGCTATCATGATACTGTCGGTGAGACAGCAGAGATAGTGCAGATTAGGTGTCCTGGTGAAGGTCACTAAGATACTAATAGAACTGCAGCAAGAACCTGGATCCTCTGACTCTGAATCAGGTCCCTTCCCATTATGCCACATAGCAAAGTGGAGCAATGGGTTATAACATGACGATAGGAGACAGTGCGGGACAGCAGTAAGGAACATATTTCTGTGCGCTTACACTGTCACAGGCTGTGGTGGGAGGCAGTTTCCATGTATTATATCATCTCTTCTCATTACCTCTATGACATAGTCTTCCTATTTTACAGAGGACAGTAAAGCTATGGAGGTTAGGTCCGTTGCCCTGGATGAAAGCTGGGAAGTGACAGAACAGACATCAGAGGCCTGGTTTGCTCTCACTCTACCATCCTAGCCGTGTCCATTGCATTTGGTTTCACAAAGTGGAGGCTCCTGGGTCACACTGGCTTGGCTTCCCTGGGCTTCTGATTAGCTTTGAGACTATGGGCAGCAGTTTCATTTTTAGTGGGGACACTAGTACTTTACTAGTAGGGTTTGTTTGAATAGCAAATAGAATAATCTAAGTATTTAATTGCTTTCCATAGAATAAAGGACATGATAGATGTAAACTCCCAATAAAAAAACAGAGGTGACAGTGTTATAAGTGTACTATCTCCACTAATGTGCCTCAAGAAAAGGAAATTATAACCAGTTCCCTGCCCGCCACCTTGAAGTTAGTCCTGTCATAAGCTACCTCAACAGTATGACATTATGTGATTGAAGGTTAGTTTCTGTTTATTTTATATGGTTTTTAAATGAAAGGGGATTCCCGCTCTAGTTCTACTCATTTGAATTGTCTAAGGTGAGGCAGAAGAATCCCAAAGTCAATCCTAGCACTTTGAGCCCAGTCTGGACAACTTAGCGATCAAACAAACCCCGTCTCAAAATAAAAAATGGGTTGTGGATGTTACTCAGTGCGAAGACCCCAGCTTTAATCCACAGTACTGCAAAAAAGTGCTAGAATTTTACTTTGAAATTTCTGAATCCAGTCTACCAAAACCAGACAACTTCTCAGACTTTGATCCAAACATGGAACTTATGAGGTATATAAAAACTAATGCCAAATTATTATAGGATATCTATTTCTGGGATTTAAGGGAAAATATGACTCAAAAGGTTTTTTGATAGTGTAAATGCTTTATGATTCTCACCATCACAGGGAGGAAAGAAGGAAATATGATTTTAGTCTTCACCCTTCTCATTTTCCTATCTTTGTCCTTTTTTTTTTCTCGTGCTTTAAACAATATATTTAACTGAAGTGGACTTCCATTTAACTGAAGTGGTTTCCATTTTATTTTGATACATCTTTTCCCCATGGTGATTTACAGGATCTTCAAGACAATATACATATTTCATAAATATTTGGTCATTTGGGTATACAGCTACACAGTACCTCAGCAATATCTTTCAGCAAGAAAAACACTTAAGTGTAAAGACCTGACACAATTAACTAGGTAGAATGAAAACCTGCTCCAAATATTTGTATCTGAGGTAAAGTCATCACGTTGGTTTGTACAATGTGCATCAAAGTGAGCAGCCATTTCTGGGAAACAGAAGTAAGAAGTAATTAGAGTAACTAGTTAACAATAACTAGAGTTAACTGGAGGTTACCTGGACAATTAATAGAAACTGACCATATACTGGCGAGGATGGCATTTTCTATTACATCCTCCCACCCCTTTTAGGTCCCAGGCAAATGTTTGCTGGGCGCACTGCATGCGATCTTCTGAGTCCAGGGCCATATTGGAGGTTGAGACCTGGGGAATCATTTGGAGATGAACCAGGTAAGTCAACTAATTACACAAAGTTCAACTAGAAGCAGTAACATTAGGGCTGTCAGTGGTCCTAGGATGGGTCCTAACTAAGGTCCCCAAGGTTGGTAGGTTCTATGTCAGGGGTTGGTGGGTTGTTTTTATGTGTGTCTGTAAAGAAACGGGGGTCTCGAGACACAAGAGATCACATGAGAGACTGTCAATAAAAGATAAAAAGGACCCAGGTCGACTTCTCCCTCAGCGAGGCTAGACTGATAGCGCTCGCGTGATCCGCGCAAACGGCCACTTTACGCTCGCCAAAATCACGGTAAGACGACATCCACTTCCCTTCTCCTAATTATGGGACAAGTGCTAAGTAAACATAAATGTTCGTGCCAGGGCTCAGCGATGCCCTCAGGGTGAGAGAAATAAAGGTTACGACTAAGGATAAAAAAAAAAAAAGCTAAAGACTTTGGCTTGAGAGAAGCCTGAGACAACTAAGCTTAAGAGACTTCAAAAAAAAATTGGTTTAAAAAAAAACCAAAGTAAAAAAAATATATCGCTTTTGCCAAGTGTTAGATACGGGCAAATATATTCTAAAAAATCAATAGAACTGTTGGTGTGCTTCATTCTAGTATTTACATTTTTATAGTAAATTTAGACTAAACAGGGTCTTAATAATCATAAGCTTGAGACAACAACTAACCTAAAAATTCAACATTTGGCTTTCATAAACTGATAATTGACTGACTCCAGCATATAGATAGGTCCCTCTAATTCGGCCTCTATAATGGTGCCTGCTTCCGGTCCGCCGCGTGGTGCCCTTAAAATGGCGTTCCCAGTGACGAAAGCAGCTTTACCCCCACAACGTGGCGCCGTGCAAGATGGCGCTGCCCCGCCGGTGGCCACGCAGGTGGTCCGGGCTCATATGCCATTCACCGTAACTGCCTTAAAAAAATTAAAAACGACAGTCGTTCAGTATGACCCCACCACCACTTTCACCCTTGCTGTTTTAGACTCTATGACTCAAGGTTAGATTATCCCTAATAAATAAAAAGACTTAGCCAAAGCCATTCTTTCTGGGGGCAATTATTTACTTTAAAAATCTAAATTTCTAGACCAATATAAAATCATAGCTAGAGACAATGCTGCTAGACAAAACCCTTAGACCCTTCCCATGCTAGCGGAAACTAGAGACTTTAATACAAAAAAAGCCCAAATGCGATATGATCCTGGCCTTTTTGCTCAGATTAATGCCGCCGCTTGCAGGGCTTAAAAAAAACTCCCCTCAGCTGGAGAGGTTGCCTCTTCTCTTACTAAAATTAAACAAAAACCAAAAGAGCCCTTCTCTGATTTTGTCGATCGCCTCTTACAGGCAGTTGAGCGCCTCCTTGACTCCTCAGACAATAATACTCCTTTAATCAAACAATTGGCTTATAAAAATACAACATCTGCCTGCCAAGCCGCAATCAGGCCACACAAAAAAAAAGAGGACCTCTTTGGCTACATTCGCCTGTGCGCTGACATAGACCCTGCCTATCATCAAGGCCTAGCTATGACTTTAACAGTAAAAGAGATTCTCTTTACACACAAACAAGGAGAAAAATCAAATAATGGCAAATGTTTTAAATGTGACCAAATGGGCCATTTTGCTAAAAATTGTCCAAAGGCTTCACAGTCTTCAAAAAATAATTCCAGGCGAGACCCGCCTTTTCTTAATTCCCCATGTCCAAAATGTAAAAAGAGATATCATTGGTCCAAGGAATGTAGGTCAAAAACAGACATATACGGCAATCCAATTAACCATGATAATGCCGCCACTCAGCAGCCCCAGACCCCCAACCAAGGGCAAACCTCAGGGGCTGTAAGGTTTGTCCCTGCGCAGAGCAATCCAAAACAAAACAATCCATTTCACACCTCCCCCATGCCACACCAAGAAGCGCTAGATTGGACCTCTACAGACTTTTAAAAGGGTTTTTTAACAGGCTGCTTTCTGTTCCTCTCACTACTTCTCACAGGCCCCCAAGCAGGGGAGGGAACCGAAGAGCTCCACCAAGCCTAGAGCTTGGCCCAAACAAAAAAACAAACAAACAAACAAACAAACAAACAAAAACCAATGTTGCTTGTTTCAGCTGCAAGGGGAAATTAAGGTTATGGTACAATTTACTCAAAACAGAGTTCAAATCTCCGCAGATTCTTATATTGCTTAATTGGTTCTTCCCTTGACGGTTTTAGATCTTCTGATACTTATTGGATTCAACAGATTAAGCAGGATCACCCTTAGATAAAATTGATACAAGGGTTTTAGATCTTCTGATACTTATTGGATTCAACAGATTAAGCAGGATCACCCTTAGATAAAATTGATAATAGAAAAAAAGGGTATTTAAAGGGCTTTTAGATACAGAAAAGCATAACTCAATTTGGCTAAAATATATTTGAGTGCACTCTGATTGTGTAAGATGTTTGTCAGTCTGTTTGCGTTTCTGTTTGTCTGTTTGTCCAGTCTGTTCTATGTTCAAATCTGTACAGATTGTCTGTCCATGTTTGTCCATTTGTCCATTCTGTAAACAGCTGTTCCTTTTATTTTGAGCTCAATAATTTTCCTTTTCCTTTTTCATTTTTTCCTTTTTACATTTTTGGATCATTTAATCAAAGTTTAATTTGGATAATAGATTTAAAAAACATGCTTCCACCTGGGTTCCCAGTTGGTCCAAATGTTGCTAAAATTGGTTATGTAAAAGTAATGTATATTATTGTTTATCATAACTTGAGAGTCTCTCATTGTTCAAAAAAAATACATTAAATGTTATAATTGGGTTTTTCATAAGACATCAAAAATTATTAATATGAATAAACGAAATTCCTTGGTGGGGAGGAGATTGTTGGACAGGACTCCATTTGATAAATAAGAAAGCAGCTGCCTGGTAACATCTTAAACCAGTTCTTGTTTATTGATTGGAGGCCCCAATAATCTTGATAGCCTTAAGGGAGA